>LJIJ01005955.1:0-10546 GCA_001718145.1 Orchesella cincta
GTACTGATAAAAAATGAACAATAAAGATTATTTTAAACTTGGGTAAATTATGCCGCTTATTGTTTGTCAAATTAACAATTAACCAGTACCTGCTGTTCATCAAAGGTTAATTCAACTCGACAGTGACACTCTTCCCCCTCCGCAGGTGGGGGAACTGGGTGACGCTTCCTGGGTTTACAAGCTGTACACAACTTCGGGTGATGTTCGCTCCATCGTAGATTAATTATGCTAAAAACAATTAATTATTTTCATTAAAATCAGTTCAATTCTTTGGTAGATTTTTGTGTATATTGCTTACTCAGTTGAAGATGAAACTTCCTCATTTTCAATCGACAAATTCTCTAGAATCCATGAATAGGCCGCCGATGTAGAATCCACAACGGATTCTGTAAGCCTCTCAAACATCGAGGCTTCAGTAGTTCCAAACTCCATGACTGCTAGTCCGAGTAAAGCTAAAAGAAATCCTGCTTTTGGCATGTTGACTAAAGAATTGTGATTATCTTAATGACTTACTGTGCAAAGATTCCTCATTTTATACGGGTGGCTGTTACGTAATCTGTTGTGAAATACAACTTGAATCAAGCAAGATTTCACAATTTTACGAGCTATCGGTTGGACCACTTTGATGTTCATGTTTTTCATAGACCCGTGGGCCTGCCACTGCTCATAAAAGTTGTCCTTGTGTCATCTTACATAATCACAAAACTTTTATGAAATTTTTTTATTTTATAGAATAATTTATATAATATGCTAAATGAATCGCATTTGAGACTTAATAACCATATATTGCAAAGTATCTGAGACTATTTTATTATCTGAAGAACCAGAGCTGAAAGTAAATGCACATTTGAGACCACAAGAACAAACACAAGCTATAAAATAAATAATCATAAAATTTTGTCATGAAAAAGAGGCTGAGTCATCATTCTGAAGTATCCTCACGAAGAAGTAGAAGATTGAGCTCCTTCGCAGCTTTCGAATCCCTCATCCACAGCTCATTCAGAAGCGTATTTGAGTCCGACATCAACTCGCAGCTTCTCCTAAATTGAATAATGAGACACGAGACCATGAATTATATTAATTTTTTATATAAAATCTTTTGCATTAGAATAAGATGCAGCCTAAATAAACTTACATTTTCAACACATTCACCGCTTTCTCCTTCAGACGCTTCCATGTCATCCTCATCATCATTCTCCATACGTGGGGAAGAAACAAATTCATCGCCACCTCCAAGTCCCACCATTCCGCCCAACTTCGCCCGGAGCAGGCCATACATCGTCTCCTTTAACCTAGGAATGTCATACTTCTCTCCCAAATCCAAGAGCTCGTACGCCACCCCAGAATTTGCTAGTGGCTCTTCAACTCCGATAATACAAACTTCAACAGAGCTTCAATCCCCTTCTTCGTGGACCCGTCTAACTTCACACTCGCCCTCTACTCTTCCTTCATATTACTTTGAATCATTCTGTCAAAAAACGGGGATGATTGCCCAAAAAACTTATGACACTGAACTCGATCCTTCCCGTTTCCGCTGACGAGAGTAAAGTCACGATAATCTTCATCTTCTTCCAGCATCTGCTTGTTGATTTGGGAAATCTCCCCATCGTCGTTTTGCAAGATGAAACCAAGGGCCGCTGATTCAACGAAGGGTCGAGCGATAAGCCTCACTTTCATGGAGTAATTTACAGCTGTATTCGTTTCGGGAATGGTCCACATGTCACCCTCCAACTCCATCTCGAACTGGAAGGCCTTTGGCCACAACTTATCTTTGGGAGAATCCATGAAGCTCATGACTGAAAGAAAAGAATGAAGATAAGCTATATAATATGAAAACTAAAAATGAGATGTTTTTATCAAACCTTCTGTCACCACGGTCTTGTTCAATGGGGCTTCAAAATCAATTTCAAGTCGAAGTTGTAATGGACGCTGCAGCTGCAGCTCTTGAGCAAGGTGCCTGAAGATCCGCCCCATGAACTGTGCCCTTCATTTTTTGCCTGGACGAGGATGAAGAGATCCATGCAGTTGGACTCAGGTAGCACCTCCAAATAGACGTCAAAATCAGTTCCACTATAAAAAAATAAGACTAATGAATAAATATATTTTATGATTATAAACTTAAAAAAATGATACAACTCATACGTTGAGGGCATCTCAAAACAAGACCAGATTGGACGACGTCACTTATCTTTTGGAGTGTTTTCATGGCTTCAAGAGACAAGGACCGGAAGGGAGCTTCAGGTGGGAAGGTGTACCCCAAGCGACAGAGCAGTTTGGAAGTTCCTCGAGGATCCTGGAGGAAGGTAGTGGCTCCGGTTCCCTTGTAGCTTTTTATGTAGTCAAAATTTCGACTCATTTTGAAAACTCACACAAAATAGGATCAATTCCCGTTAATAACTGAGAAAGTTTTGTTAAAAAGCAGGAATCTTTCAGATTTTCAACAGCAAAATATGAAAAAATGAAAAATAACAACAACAACATGAGAACGAAAAGCAATAGTAATTCAGGCGAAAAAAATTGTACAATACTAAACTCAAGCAGAACCCACATGATACAATTTTATGCGAAATAAAGTCTTCCTGTATTCAATCTAAGAGAGCCATTGTATAAATTTCTTAGTTATCATTGTATTACAGTAAATATAGTTCAATTACAATTGTATAAAGTAATATTAATGATATGAGATAAGAACGGCCGAACGTCTCATTGGGAAGCCGAAGCCAACCAAAGTTCCTTGGCTGCTTTTGGATCCTGTCTCCAAAGGTCTTCAAGGAGAGTACTGGTTTCTGACGCCAACTCACGCTTCTCCTATAATTAACATAGAAAATTAAGATAATTTAAAACGTAGAGAAAGTCACAATTTGCCTTACTTACGCTTTGAGTACTTCCTTCGCCTTCTTATTCAGCTTTCGCCACTCGTCATTCCTATCTTCCAACAGCCTTGCTTGGAGGAACAGCTTCAGTGCAACTTCCAAATCCCACCACTCATCCAGTTTCGCTAGGAGCAGGTCCTTCATCGCCTCCTCCAACCTCGGAATGTCGTATTTCTCTCCCAGACACAGAAGCTCATAAGCAACAGCACAGCTCTTCAGCGCGTCGTCAACTCCTCTATAATAGAGGAACTTCAGCATAGCATTGATTCCTTCCTTGGAGACTCTTCCAGTCTGCATTCTTTCTCCTGTCCCTTCCTTCATGTTGTCTTTGTCAATCTTTCAAAGAAGCTGGATGAAGCAGGCCAAAAATTTGTGGCATCGGAGTCCCTCCTTCCCATCTCCACTCACGAGAGTAAAGTCCACAACCAACCCTATCCTCCAGAAAACTTTTTGTTCATAGCGCCGTCTCCCCGTCTTCAGACCTTGGGGTTATTAACCGAGACCCGTGTTTGATTCCTTAAAGGGGCAAGCACTAATCTCCGCTTCTAGTGAGTAATTCACAGCAGTACCCTTTTTCGGGAATGTCCAAGGAGCGTCCCCTCCAACTCCATTTCAAATGTGAACGCTTAGGCCACACCTTGTCAGCGGAGCCACTGATGAAACCCGTTTCTGAAAGTAATATTTGTTGGATATTTATTACGGATACGCAGAAGTTAACCTTGTCCATGTACTACGTATTGAAATTCATTTCTGAAAGGGATTAGCTAAATATTTATTAGAGCTGACAAATCGAATTCAAAGCGCCATTGAACAAGACTGTGACGCACTAAAGGTAGTTCTTGAACCTGGACTAATTTACTTGTGTATTCGTAGTGTCGCAAATCAAATAAATATTAGCTAATCCCTTTCAGAAATGAATTTCAATACGGTAGTACATGGCAAGGTTAACTTTCTGGTATCCGTAATAAATATCCAACAAAATATTACTTTCAGAAACGGGTTTCATCAGTGGCTCCGCGTGAGCAAGGTGTGGCCTAAGGCGTTCACATTTGAAATGGAGTTGGAGGACGCTCCTTGGACATTCCCGAAAAAGGTACTGCTGTGAATTACTCACTAGAAGCGACTATTCGTGCTTGCCCCTTTAAGGAATCAACTACGGTCTGGAATAACCCCAATCTGAAGATGGGGAGACGGCGCTGATGACAAGAAGTTCTGGAGGATAGGGTTGGTTGTGACTTTACTCTCGTGAGTGGAGATGGGAAGGAGAGGCTGCCGATGCCACAAAATGTTTTTGGCTGCTTCATCCCAGTTCTTTGAGATTGACAAAGACGCCGACATGAAGGAAGGGCAGGAGAAAGAATGCAGGCTGGAGGGTCCTCCAAGGAAGGAATCAATGCTATGCTGAAGTTCCTCTATTATAGAGGAGTTGAAGATCCTCTCAAGAGCTCTGCTGTGGCTTATGAGCTTCTGGATCTGGGAGAGAAATATGATATTCCGAGGTTGGAGGAGGTGATGAAGGGCCTGCTCCTGGCGAAACTGGATGGAGTGGTGGGATTTGGAAGTTGCATTGAAGCTGTTCCTCCGGCAAGGCTGTTGGAAGATGGAATGACGAGTGGCGAAAGCTGAAGCAGAAGGCGAAGGAAGTACTCAAAGCGTAAGTCTAGGCAAATTGTGACTTTCTCTACTGTTTTAAATTATCTAATTTTCTATGTTAATTATAGGAGAAGCGATGAGTTGGCGTCAGAAACCAGTACTCTCCTTGAAGACCTTTGGAGAAAGTATCCAAAAGCAGCCAAGGAACTTTGGTTGGCTTCGGCTTCCCAATGAGATGTTCGGCCCGTTCTTATCTCATATCATTAATATTACTTATATAATTGTAAATTGACTATATAATAACTATATAACTGTAATACAATGATAACTGAGAAATTTATACAATGGCTCTCTTAGATTGAATACAGGAAGACTTTATTTCGCATAAAATTGTATCATGTGGGTTCTGCTTGAGTTTAGTGTTGTCCCTTTTATTCTCGTCTGAATTACTTTTGTTTTTCGTATTCTCTGCTGTTGCCATTTCTGTTTTTTCATGTTTGTTGTTGAAAGTCGGATCAGATTTCCTGCTTTTTTAACTAATATTTCTTGGTTATTAAAATTAATCCTATTTTGTGTGAGTTTTCAAAATGAGTCGAAATTTTGACTACATAAAAAGCTACAAGGGAACCGGAGCCACTACCTTCCTCCAGGATCCTCGAGGAACTTCCAAACTGCTCTGTCGACTGGGTACACCTTCCCACCTGACGCTCCCTTCCGGTCCTTGTCTCTTGAAGCCATGAAAACACTCCAAAGATAAGTGACGTCGTCGTCAATCTGGTCTTGTTTTGAGATGCCCTCATCGGTATGAGTTGATGATATTTTTTTTAAAATTTATATTCATAAAAATGTATTTAATTCATAATTGTCTTAATTTTTTACAGTGGAACTGATTTTGACGTCTATTTGGAGATTTTATACTCTACCAAGCAACAATGAAGGGCACAGTTCATGGCCGGATCTTCCGGCACCTTGCTCAGGAGTGCAGCTGCAGCGTCCATTACAACTTCGACTTGAAATTGATTTTGAAGCCCCTTTGAACAAGACAGTCGTGACAGAAGGTTTGCCATGAAATCATCTCTTTTTCTGTACTCTTCTTCATATTATATAGCTTATCTTCATTCTTTTCTTTCAGTCATGAGCTTCATGGATTCTCCCAAAGATAAATTGTGGCCGAAGGCCTTCCAGTTCGAGATGGAGTTGGAGGGTGACATGTGGACCATTCCAGAAACGAATACAGCTGTCAATTACTCCGTGAAGTGAGACTTATCGCACGACCCTTCGTTGAATCAGCGGCACATGGCTTCATCCTGCAAAATGACGATGGGGAGATTTCCCAATCAACAAGCAGATGCTGGAGGAGGCATGGGCTTAAACCTTACAAGTGTTCTCCTGCATATTAACATGTGCAGGATAGGGCATTCCCCATGTTCGTATACCCATGTAATCCTTACATTAGGCGAGCTCTAGTGTTCTCGTGGCAGTGCGCCACGTAAGGTTTAAGGGGAGGAGGATGATTATCGACTTACTCTCGTCAGCGGAAATGGTCGAGTTCGATGTCATAAAGCTATTCCTTGGCAAGTCATCCCCGTTTTTTGACAGAATGATTCAAAGTAATATGAAGGAAGGAGTAGAGGGCGAGTGTGACTTAGACGGGTCAACGAAGAAGGGGATTGAAGCTCTGTTGAAGTTCCTGTATTTTCGAGGAGTTGAAGAGCCACTAGCAAATTCTGGGTGGCGTACGAGCTCCCTGGATTTAGGAGAGAAGTATGATATTCCAGGTTGAAGGAGACGATGTGTGGCCTGCTCCGGGCGAAGTTGGCGGAATGGTGGGACTTGGAGGTGGCGATGAACTTGTTTCTTCGCGCACGTATGGAGAATGATGACGAGGATGACGAATGGAAGCGCCTGAAGGAGAAGGCGGTGAATGTGTTGAAAATGTAAGTATATTTAGGCTGCATCCTATTCTAATGCAAAAGATTTCTATAAAAATAAAACATAATTCATGGTCTCGTATCTCATTATTCAATTTAGGAGAAGCTGCGAGTTGATGTCGGACTCAAATACGCTTCTGGATGAGCTGTGGATGAGGGATTCGAAAGCTGCGAAGGAGCTCAATCTTCTACTTCTTCGTGAGGATACTTCAGACTGAAACTGAGCGTGGAATGATGACTCACCATGTTGTTCAATGACAAAATTTTATGATTATTTATTTTATAGCTTGTGTTTGTTCTTGTAGTTCAAATGTGCATTTACTTTCAGCTCTGGTTCTTCAGATAATAATAGTCTGAGATACTTTGTAATACATGGTTATCATGTCTCAAATGCGATTCATTTAGCATATTATATAATATATTCTATAAATTAAAAGATAAAGTTTCATAAAAGTTTAGGTAACACAAGGACAACTTTTATGAGCAGTAGCAGGCCAGTGCTGGTAACGTTTCAGCGTGAAACGTTTCGTTTCAGCAAATGTTCCAAAAAAATTCTGAAACGAAACTCTTTGAAACAAAACGGAATTGAAACGTTTCACCCTTGAAACAAACTGAAACGAATCACTGAAACGCGTTTCAGTCCGTTTCAGACAACTATTTATTCATTCGAGATTACATTATCGCCTGAGTCATCTCAAGCTGTAAATATAAACTTTAAGGTTGCCAAATGTCATTTAAAAAATAAATTTGGACCGATTTCACACAAAATGTGGTAGTTTGGTACAAACATTGCTGTATAGACGTCATTTTTACACTATGAAAATCCCAAGTAGGTTTAAATATAATGCAACGTAGATACTAAAGCCTAACCTCATACTCTTTATTAAAAGTAAGCTATAAAAACACAAAAGTATTTAATAATGTTTCAATATATATTTACTATGGTTATTATAGTTGGAGACGAGTTTCTATTGGGTTTTGAGATACCTATACAAGTAGCCTAAAAATCGGCTACTTTTGTTGTCACGTTGGTGATATACTGGCCTGAAACGTGTTTCAAAGTGTTTCGTTTCGTTTCAAGGCGTGAAACGGAACGGAAACGAAACGGAAATCACTGAAACGAAACGTTTCAGGTAAAGACTTGAAACGTTTCACCCTTGGAACGAAACGGATTTCCGTTTCTGAAACGTTCCTGAAACGATATCAGCACTGCTCACCGTTCTGGTAAGGTGAATTTTGATTGATACTATAAATCATGTAATGATAAACCTACTCATGTTGTCTGGTAATTAATGCGTCGCAGCCACTAACGAGGCAACGACTTGAGGTGAAACTCGGGATTTGCCCCAAATTTTGTTAAATACTTCATTTTAGTGAGCAATCAACGTGTAGGGCTGGATTTTTACTACGGGGCATTTCCCCCATGAAATAATTTTTAAACCTTTTACCATTGAAATTTCTTATGGGAGAAAGCATGGTGAAAGCCCAAGGTCAAGCAGGTCAGTGAAATAATGATGTATAAATGCATTATCTGTCGTAATATCAGTACTTATGAAACTGTTTTTGGACATTTATCATTGTAATTTCAAATTTTAAGCTTTACCTTTATGGTCCTGACTTTTCCATGCTTTCTCCCATAAGAAATTTCAACGGGTTAAAGGTTTAAAAAATTGTTTTCATGGGGGAAAATGTCCGTAGTAAAAAATCCAGCCCTATACGTTCATTACTTACTTAAAGGAATTATTTGCCAAAGTTTGAGCAAATCTACGAGTTTCATCTTAAGTAGTCTCCTCGTTAGATGAGTAAAAAGAATATACGAGTATATTTACTCAGCTGTAATTACAACAGTTGTTATGCAATAGCACGTGAATGTTTTTATTGTCACGACGATATCGCTAATTGCTTCTAATTTGTTTCAAAAGTAATTTAGGCACAGACAACGTGAAGTTTGGATTATGCCTTTGTCACAAATTAGTATTTTAAGGTACATGACCTGATAAAAGTATTACATATACGCCGGGTTGTGGTAATACTATAGTCTCGACTTATACACATGTCTGGCTTTGTAATCAACACCACATCAAACTGTCAAATTTCGCGAATGTATGTCGTTACCACTGCGATAAACTTATTATTTATGAAACTTTGTTAGCAATCCGTTTGATAGTATACCATAGATCGCCCCACGATACTCTGGAAGCAACTCTGTTGGAGACAACTCTTGTCTGTCTTTGCCGTATGTAAGTATTGAGAAAACTACGAAAAATTGTCAGTAAGGCTTTGACTTTCATTCGAAAGATTTATTGTTACTTCGTAAACTTCTCATTTAAATTAATTTGATACTTCATGACAAAGATTTGAAAGCTTTTGTGAGCATAGGTTCGTTTGGTTTGCGAAATATTTTTCCTTCGTTCCAAAATTTTGAAGGGGCACTTTGGAACACCAAATTTTGCTTTTCTAGCTAAATATCATAATTACATTGAACATTTAAAAAAACTACGTATTTTCTCCACTGTAGCGATTAGTTAAACATCAGTTTAAAAAATGTTGCTTGAGGAAAACCTAATCAGTTATATGAAGGCTTTTGTTAATGCACAAAAGATATATGGAACTTGTCCATTTGCAGTGGATTCTAGGGCTCAAACGCTTTTTCCAGCTAGCTCAAACGGCATTAGACGTCACTTCCTTAAAACAGTTTTGTATTGCTTATACACTTCAATCCTGTTAAGCCAACTATTCTTTAAAGGTAACATCATCGTTGGTGATTTCCTTGGAAAGCTTATTCTTTGTAATGGGGGATTAACATACTGTTTTACAAAACGGGTGCTTCACAAAGACGGGAAGGATTTATGGAGCTGTTCAATTTACTTGTCCGTTTTGAGGAGCGTCACCAACAAGGTAATTTTATAATTTTAATATTGACCCTTTCGGATTTCTTTATAACAAAGTTTTATATTTTTAGAAATTCAAAACTTGAAGTTAGAAACAAATAGAAATGAGATTCGTCTCGTCAAATTTTTGATTCTCAGTGGAATCGCATATCCACCATTGAATATTCTTTCGCATACATTTTTAATGTGGACTATGCGCTGCAATTCAATAACCTGGGGATACTTTACCATTTTGGAATGTAATGCAGCTGTCTATAACCAGACTTGACACTTGGCATTCCCAATCAATCTGTCAACTTGCGATTTACTGCCTAATCGGATTTTGGCTAGCTATTGATGGAGCAGGAAGCTTTATGACTTTCTATTACGTTTTTTCTTTTGTGCCGGCATACTGCTTACGGCGTTACTTGCTGTTTCTCACGAACCTTATGATTCTAAATTCCTTTAAATCAAGGAAACATTTGCTATATTACCGACAAGTTCAGATTTTGAGCAGGTATTACAACATCAACCAACAGGACAAACTTGTATTAAGTTTAATTTTTATTATTAACATTGCTGTAATACAGCTTGTACGCGATTATTACGTTAGGCTTACGAATTACAGCAGTGGAACTAGTTTTGTTCGTAACTGTTGGTTATAATGCAGCGTTGATTTTAATGATTTATACAACACTAATGGCTCGACTTTGGATGAAACTCGAGGCGACTAAGAGTTCTCGCATTTGTGGGACTGTCAACAAATACCGTGGATGGATCACATAGGAAATGGGTGAAAAGGTACGTGAAATCTTGTTGGCCGATTAAGTGTTACATTGGCTACAACAATTTTGTGGACGAGCTCACACCATTGACACTGCTGGGGTTTTGTATAAGTCAGACTGTGAGTTAATTATGCTTGATTAAAGCGCTCCAGTTTGCCTTTGATCTTATCCTTTTGAATTTGTTAATTTTAAATCAAAATGGTAGAAACAATTATTATCTTAGGAAGTTTACCATCACATCAAGTTCTCTAAAGTTAATGTTATTAAATATAGGTTAATTAATCATTACATTCTAACTATGTGTAATTATATAAATTTATAAATACAATAAATCACACTCAGACATATACAAGATTCCATGTGATGAATGCCCTTCCATCTATATTGGGGAAACTGGACGAGATATTCAAATACGAGCTGATGAACACAATAATCATATTATGAATGGAAATATTAAATCCTCTGCTGTAGCTCATCATGTCATCATGGAAGAC
>LJIJ01005956.1:0-10546 GCA_001718145.1 Orchesella cincta
CAACCGGACGAATCCAAGTTTTATGTTTGCATCAGTCAGCCAATCGGAAATGTTCCATGCGTGGAGGCATCTCAGGAAGAAATTGTCAAAATCAGTTGACACCACAGGAATTATCTAAGTATTTTCTGGACAAACTATTTCCAAATCCGTCGGTGTATTCAGCAATACTAAAACTTATCAACTTATCATTTGAATCTGGTTTTGTCCCCAAAGAAATTAAAGTTTCTCGAGTGGTGCCAATAGCAAAATTTTAAATGCAAAAGAGCCAGCGGACTTTCCGTCCAATATTTTTGCAAGCAAATCTACTTCTTCTAATGGAACGATATATTATAACAGAATGGTAAATTTCTTGATGCAAATCAAACTGTCGTGCATACCCAATTTGGGTGCAGGAAAGGTCATTCAACAGAACACGCTATAATAGCAGCAACGGACATGATAATGACAAATGTTGACAAAGGCTTCATCGCAGCTCTGTTGTCCATTGACATGAGGAAAGCATTTGACTCACTGCCAAATGAGAAGGTGTGTCAAATTGAAAGAAAATATAATGTGTCTGATTACTGGTTGAGGAGTTATTTGCAGGACAGAAACAGTTTGTGGATGTGAACGATAAGGTGTCAGAGATTATTAATGTGCTAATTGGGGTCCCAGCAGGTAGCGTACTTGGCCCTATCTTGTTTTGCGCTATACATTAACGACCTGCCAGAGCAGGCTTCTAATGGCATGACTTTATGTTTGTCGACGATTCTTTTATTTATATTGGTACCACAGATAAACTTGAGGAGTTGAAAGGAATAGTGAACATGACATGTCCAAAGTTGTGACTATTTTAACTCAAATGAACTCTGTATAAACTCAGACAAGACAAAGATGATCACCCTAAGTACCAGCCGCAAATCTTCCCAATTAGACAATTTTGAGTTCTGTATAAATGGTTGTATTATCCGTAATTCTGAAAAGCTAAAGTGCCTAGGGTTTACTTTTGATAGAAAACTTTCGTGGAAGTACCACATGAGAATGTTGCAAAAATTGCTACATAAGAATACGAGCTATTTATTTAATTAGAGATTACTTAACTGTTACGCAATTAAAGCAGGTGGGGCAAAGTCTCATTAATTCAATTATTAGTTACATGGCAGTAGTTTATGGAACAACTGCTAAAAACTTGGTGATACTGGAAAAGGTTACACGTACCCTTGGTAGGTTAATTCTCGCGCGTGAGGAAATATGATCCCGTGGCAGATAAGATAAAGTGTGATTTGGAGTGGCTCTTTCCGGAGCAACTTAATGTATATAGAACTTTGTGCTTGTTCTTCAAACTAAAAACCAATCAGAACGTACCATATTTTCAGGACTATTTTCGGCATGCTTCTGAAGGTCGAGCGTATTGTTTAAGGAGGTTGAATGATTATTCATTTTCGTTTCAGACCAAAACTCGAGTTAGGCAAAAGAGTGTTTCAGTACCGAGCAGTAAAGCTCTGGAACTTGTTACCCGAAGAAATTAAAATATTACCACCGCTAGGCAGTTTAAAAAAAAAAAAAACTCATTTGCTCACCTAGTAAGTGATTGTATTGTATAGTTTTGCTCGTATCTGAAATCTGTTTGTGTTGAACTATCGAATGATTAAGTTGACTAGTTACAAAATTTTTCAAATGACTTGTAATTTCCTTTTAAATATTTCCAATATTGTTCCAATTCTACTTTTACTTATGAAAATTTAGTTTTAAATGATTTTGAGTGGCAATATTTTCATGATTGATGTAATTTCATACTTAGTATGGCAATCAGTCTTATAATATGTGGATGAATTTGATTAACAAATAAATGCGTATGATTATTATTAAGGCATGGTAGTACAATGTACAATTTATGCCAGAATCGCTTTGAATTAGAATGTTTTTAGTCTTTCTAAACAACATCGTTATAACAATGTATAAAGTTACTAGGATATTTATCAATTGTAGATGTCGTTGACTTTTTTCTGAGAAGGTAAGATTTACCCTAAAGTAAGGTAACATTACACACTAGGGGATTCTTTATTCCAGTCTTACTTATGTAAAGCATTAGAAGTATACAGTTATACACAGCAGATTTCACAAATAAATGTATATTTTAGTTAGTCTGATTATATTAAAATGGCTAGTCAACTTTATTACTGGTGATTCTGTATTTAACCTACGGAGCGAGTTTAGTTTAGCGAGTAAGTTGAAACACTGAGTTCTGAACAATACAAAACTGCTAAGGTGATATCCGTCTAATCTTTATCAGCAATTTGTCCGAGTGCCTGGAACCGAATCCATGTTTCTCCAATAGTAAATTGGGAATGTTGATAGGACTGGTTTCAAGAAATTGGGGTGCTTCCTGGATGCTGCACACAGTCATTTTCCCACCAAACTGAATAATCTGCAAAGATTACTCTAATTTTACAGCTGCTGACAATTCAGTTATTTGTAGTTTCGTAACTTACATGACTTACATTTGTGCTGGAAATATCGCCGTAAAAATGACCTCGGTTAGGAATCGGTGTCAAATTGTTGATGAAGGAGAACTCGGCAATGTACTTTACAGTGGGATGGGCTCCAGACTCCCAAACCTTCATACATGCTAAAGACCAGCATTTAATGGCATTGTTCCATTTTCCGTGAATCAAAAACAAGGGTGATGTATCCAAATCGTCGCAGCTAATTAAGAAGACGAATACATCCCCGGCCAAAAACTTGTGCCAAGTTTCCTTTCTTGAGACAACTTGAATACGGCCATAACGACTTCCCTAAAAGATCCATCAACAGGGGAGGACTACAGGTTATTGGTATATTATGTGCATGGAAATGCAGTAGGATCTCTCTTTTTGACGCACATCCCAGTCTGAACGAACAACCCTGTATTCCCATGTGCTGACATAAGGCAATTGTTTCAGGGCTGAAATATTTTTCAATAGAAATTAGCAACGCATTCATTCAACCATTAACAACTATAATTATTTGATCAATAAAATAGGCTTACTTGTGGAAACACAATCTCCCATGAGTTGTTAGCTCCTTCCGTTTTAATAAACGGGAGCAGCCGTTGTCCTTAAACTTGCATGGGAAATCCTGAGCATCCAAGATTCCCTCCAAAGCCCGATTACGAATTTTGGGGTTTCCAAATGGAATTCGGCATTGGGGACACCGATTGTTATCTACTTTTAGCACACAAGAATGGCAAATAACGTGCCCAGCAGAACACTGAAAAATTTCGTTTTCTGGAACTTCCAGGCATATCGGGCAACTGCGAAAATTCTCCATTCTGTAAAAAAAATAGTTGGGTTTATGGTTTCATTTGCTGTAGCTAACAATCCAGACTGAATGGAGGAGATGGTGAAAGTCGTGACAAATATTATATTGCTAAATTAACAAAAATAATGATAGTTAAGGACTTTAGGAAAAAAAATTAACAACCCGGCTACGAAAGCCAGTGTTTATAGGACTTTTTCGTACGTTTCTTCTGATCAAGCTAAAAACCAAATTTGTACTTTCGTCGTACTTTTAAGGTTGGGGTTATGCAGGTATTGGGATGCGTTGAATCAAAGATCGGTACTTGTCTTTGTACTGCACATGCTTTCAACATACAACTAGTGATAAAATGACGCTGACAGTGCCAGAACTCCATGCAAAAAACGGAGAAATTTTCATTGGAATTGTACACAATGCGCAAAAACATGCTATATGATTAAAATACTAATACTAACAACAATTTTTATGAAATATTTTTATTTATAAGTTTAAAAATTGTATTTTGACAAACAACATAGTTTTGAATGTGAAAAATATTATACCAAACTTGAGTTTTCTACAAAACAAACAAATGCCCTGTAGGTCATTATCGCGTTTGTCTCATGCAAAACTCAGCTACAGCTTTAGATGTCACTAATTCTTGAAATATTAACGTTGAGAAAGTCATCCTCATCCTCGCCAAATTTACTGTCTTGCAACAACCTCATTGAAACATTGATTGGACTTGATTTGGAAAGGTAGTGCGCCTCTTCCAGACCACTCACTTTCATTGAGCCACGATTGGGAAAGGCTACAATTTAATACACACCAAATATTATATCATAAAAACAAATCGTTGTAAGCTCACAATGCACATTTTTTACTTACGTTCTTCACACTAGCTGCCAAAGAACTGGATGATTGAGAAGAACCTTTAGTAAGATGAAACTCAGCATTGTATGTTTGAAGTGGTTGAGAGCCCGATTCCCAGATATTAAAACAAACCAAGGACAGAAACCCAAGAGGGTAGTTAAGTTGTACCAATATGACAAACAACGGGCTGGTCGCCGAGTAGTCAAGGCCAACCAAATGGAACACCTTAAATGTTGTAGTTTTGGCAGCTCCTGCTTTCCTCTTTCGGTTGTTGAACTCTTTCATGAACTCTCCCGCATTGGTGAGCAGCCAGGAGTCGCTATTACCAATGTTTATGAAGCGTTTACTATGTGTGCTCTCAAAATGTGTAATAATTTCAGCTCTTGAGAGCTCCTTTCCCGTTCTGAATTTGCATTCCTTAAAGCCAACCAGCTCGCATAAAGGAGTTGTATTCGGACTATGATAATACATACAAAAATTTAGAGTCATCACATTTTTTTGGATAAAATTTAATAATACTAAAAACTCACTTGAAAGAACAGGCCTTGGCGTGACTTGAAATTTCTCCGCGTTTGCAAATTTGATTGCAACCCTTGTCAGCAAATTTACACTCAAATTCTTGAGTGTCCAATATCTCCTCAAAAATTCTGGATCGAATTTTGCTGAACCCAAATGGAATTCTGCATTGAGGACAAAGCCTTACTTTTACTTTGGAAAGACAGAGGTGACAGAGAACGTGGCCTGCTAAACACTGATAAATCTCCTTCTCTGGAACTTCCAAGCAGATTGGACAAGTGCGTAGCTTTTCCATAGCGAATGATAATTTTTAAGTAGGGAACAAATTAATAATTAGTAACTGCAACCCAAATATTTTGTATAGCAAGGACTCAATAAAAACAAAAAGAGTGATCGAATCGTAAGCATTACAGGTATGCATTGTACATACCTAAACATCTGGCGATACCTGTAGATACGGTGCGGTTGATCAAAGTCAAGTTGTACCGAGCCCTAGCAACAGGTTTTACTGCAAAAAGGGAACGCACCTGTCTTACGCAAGTTATGCTGATTTTGGTTTGCATGTAAAGGTTTGCATGAATAGGTTATATAAATTTCTCACTTGGCGTACCCTGCAACATATCTATATAATACAAAAATCAATGAACTTTGGTGTCATATAAATTCAAATTACTGATACTTGAATCAATACATGATCTGAATATGAAATACTTTGAAATCAACTTTGCTCCACAAGCTATTCTTTTGCTGCAGGAAGAGATGCTCGACCCAAAAATTGTTGTGTACACTAAAACAGACAGACCGTTGTTACTAGTACAGCGTGTAGATATTAGTAAGGAAGGGTTCATGTTTTAGACTGTGTAGTACACCTGAATGAAATGAATGAACACCTTTCTGAATCTATTATACGCATAAAGGGGTAGGTATGTGCTCACATCGATCATGACCACGTGCTTTATGATCCTTTTATTGCCCGTAACAAACTCATCCACGTGTTTAAGTCAAAACTTCGTAATTAGAAGCCTTTGCTCAAAAAGTGTTTCTACTAAACCAACTACAGCGTTTTTGAAATGTATTATGGTTGAAATCATTTCATTTGTTATTGGACGTGAGTTACATGACAATCAAATATTATGCATTTTTTAGAACATTTGAGGGCTACTACATAATTGAATGATTTACTACTTACTATAACTTAAATAACATACATGAGAATTGATTTTTTACCATAAGTTTTAATGTAACAATTAAAACATGAACTTTAAGTCACATATTCAATCTTTTGTGTTCTTACTTATTAAAATACTGTTGGGTCCAATACTATTCATAGTTTGGGTAAAAGGGAAATAATTTGGAATTTATATTACGGAGTTTTTGTGTGAAGAAATTAGCCAATAATACTATAATGTAGGTTGTTTGTCACTCATAAAATTATTTACAATACAAACGTAATTGATTTCAACTCATCTAAATACAAAGTAACTTTTCAAAAAAAATATATATTAAATATTAGCCACTGCGTACGGAAGCATTTAGGTACGATGAAAAAAGGAAACTACATCTTGATTTCTTACGTGAAAATAATTTGTTACAAAACTGTTACAAATAGTTCAAATACTTTATAGCCTGTAATTAACTTATTCTGTCAAAAATACTTTTGAGTTTTTATCAAGTTGTAGACAATTTTTCATCAATTTTCGAATCATGGAGCTGCGGATGGTTGCGTTGAAGATATAGACAAAATAATACCGCTCCGTAATGGGCCTGACCCTGAAAGAACGCTAGGAATATTAGCTACAGCGGGAAGCGGTGTAACCTTGGCCTGGAGATAATCCTTGTTGACACCAAACTGATGATCTTCAAGCAGAGAAATTGGAAAATTGATTGTGCTTGCTTTTAGCAGAGTCTGAACATCCTTGATACCACCAACTCTCATAGAACCACAGAATGGAAAGGGCTGAAAAATAAGACAATCATGATTTATTACAGCTAAATGGTGATATTATAGCTTCTACTAACAATAGTGATAACTGGAATCATAGCTTACATTGTATTTATTAGTTGGAAGTGCGCTGCTGCTGCTGTGTGCATGATGATGATGATGGCACGGCAGGTTCCTTGACAAGTGAGTAGATCGCGTTGAAATTTCTAGATGAACAGGAGGGAGGCTTCCACGCCTTTACACAATAAAAAGACACATATCCAGTCGACTGCTTCATTTTCCCGAAGATTAGGAACAAAGGGCTTAATAGAGTAAGCTCTTGGCTGGCTATGGCAAACAAAAACGAGGGATTTGCTACTTTCTGAGCTTCCGATTTCGTTTTACGGCTCACCATATTCATTAAGGTTTTCCCTTCGAATGACATGGTCAAATCCGGTGAAAGTTTAAAGGGGCAGTTGTGCACCTGCTCAAAATGAGAAATGACTTCTGCCCTTGAAATGCAGCCTAGTCGAAACTTGCAATTGTCCAGGCCCAACTGCTCACATACGGAGATTGTATCAGGGCTACAATTTTTAATAAAAAACTGATGTTTAAAATGTTAATAATGAAAATATTTTAAATAAAAAAATTGACTTACTTGTACAAACATGAATTGCTGTGGGTTGTTATTTCCTCACGCTTGCAAACGTGAGCACAACCTCTTTCCTGGAATTTACAGTCAAATTCTTGACTGTCTAGCATTTCTTCAAAAAGTCGGTTGCGTATTCGAACCGTCCCAAAAGGAACCCTACACTGCGGACAGAGACCTCCATTCACTTTAACAATGCACAAGTTACAAATAACGTGACCCACTCGGCACTGAAAAATGTCCTGCTCTGGCACTTCCAAACATATTGGGCAAGTACGAAACTTTTCCATTTTGTTGGTTAAAACAGTCTAATTTTATTTTGCAATACGAAAGTTGGGACCACAACTGGAAATTGACAGTCCAATATTATAGTATCAATCCGATTAAAAAAATATTAAAGAAAACCAGAGAGTTTGTTTACATCAGATGTCAGATAGCAATAATGTATTTTCTGCTTATATAAAGAAATGAAACGAGAAAAAGTATACCTTGGTTTGATATAGGTGGATTGAGTGAAGCTACGGTAGCTTCCCTACAGATATACACAGTAGTTATACGTACGGTTCTACACTGCGACTGCAACAAAGAACAACTTGTTGTAGTATATGTATGTATGATTTTCCAAAAAAAGCAAATACAGTATATACTTGACAATTGAGCACGTGCTTGAAAAGAAGGCTTGAAACTATGCACTTTTTCTGTAGGATTAGGGAATATGTTCTCTTTATGGCATAATATTTCATGCAAAAACATTTGATATTCTGCTTTTGGAATTTTATAGGTTTATGTAACTATGTTTTATTAATATCGAACATATTATTTAGATCAATCCATTTGTACCTTGGATGCGAGTTATGCTGGATACTCGTTTAATAAAATACGCAAATAATTTACATATGCCCGGTGGCAGTTTTCATTGTCATGCAAAAGATTGATCTGGGGATAATTTTGAATACAAAAATATCGGCATTCGGTACCAAATGGATAATTAGTGAAAAATTTAGACAAAAAACCAAATACGTATGTCAAATATGTGAACACAAAACATTGCTCATTAATTTTATTGATTTCGTCAAATTATAAAGTTAACACAACCGAAGATTTATACGCGCAACGTTGAAGCATTACAGAGGAGAAAACTATAATAAACTCATAATATTTACTTAAAGTTGTAGTTGTGTGCATCAATGTTGTTCAGAAAATTCCATTTAGAGTTAGACATCATATAACATTACCCCGAGTTGTAAACCAAATTCCTAAAAAAACATAATTACTATTGTGTCCAATTTATGTAATAAAATAAATAATGTCCAAATAAATGTAAAACCATGTTAAAATGTTATCATGTAAATTTTCTCAATTAAAAATCGGGCTTACTTGTACAACACGGAATTTACGTGGGTGAATCCCTCCACGTTTGCAAACTTGGGCACAACCTCTTTCCTGGAATTTACAGTCAAATTCTTGACTGTCAAGCATTTCTTCAAAAGCCGGTTGCGTATTCGCACCGTCCCAAAAGGAACTCTGCACTGCGGACAGAAACCCGTATTTAATTTAACAATACACAGGTTACAAATAACGTGGCCAACTCGGCACTGAAAAATCTCCTGCTCTGGCACTTCCGAACATATAGGACAAGTACGAAAGTTTTCCATTTTGGCTAAAGAACTGTCTAATTTTTTTTCAATTTTTAATTCGGTAGTGCAACTGCAAATTAACAACTAATATTTACTAACAATACAGTGTCAAGAATTAATATTCTCGATGCAAGAAAGACCAGAGAGAATGTTGATGGCAGGTCTAGGAGCATCAATGTATTCTTTGCTGTTATCAAGAAGAGATCGAGTGAAACGAGAATAAATTAATCTTGGATGTTTTGGGTATCGAGACGAGCTATGGTTGGGTATCGTCCATATAGAGTATATAGTATAGACATACAGATCGGTTACATAAAAGCTGCTACACTGCAACAAAGAACGACTTGTATAGATATACGATTTTTCCCAAATAAATGCAATATATATAAGGCAGTTGAGTATCTGCTTGCTAGTCAATCATACATAACGATTATTTGATGTTAGATGGAAAGAAAACAACAGAAAAGAGAACAGGTCTGGGTACAATCGTCCTCTTTATAAGTAACGTGTTATGAGTGAGATGATTTCATTTGTACCTTGGATGCGAGATGTGCTAACGAGTCAAATGCTACATATTATGCATGAATGTGAGTTAGACAACAGTTGTTGGCTAAGAACTGACACACAAGTTTTTAATAAAATAATTTATATGCCCGATGGCAGTTTTCATTGTCTTGATTGCAAAAATTGATCTAGTGGGATTTCTGGTGAACTGAGTCCAAGAAATTCGGTATGAATAAATAATAAGGGAATCACTTCAACAAAAATCCAAAACGCGTATAATATATGAACCACAAATATTTAATATCAACTTGATTGATTTAATCTTATTACGAAGTCAAAATAAACGAAGATTTGTACACGCAAAATATGGAAGCATTACAGAGTGCAGAACTACAATAAACTCATATTATTCTTCAAAACTGTAACTCTGTTCAAATCATGCTGTTTAGATAGTTTCATTAAGAATTAGACAGCATATTCATATTAAAAAGAGTTTAAGCCAACTTGTAACAAAAATTGATGATGAATATTACGATCTACGATCTCCAACTTATCCGAATACCATCCCTAGGTTGTGAGTTAGATTGTATACCAAGGCGTTCATAAAGAAAAGAAAAAATATTAATTTACTCATAAACATATATATTTTGTTGTGTGCAAGTATTCCTTGCTAAGAATTTGGAAAAAATGAGATAATTACGGTAGTTGACGTTCAGTTGCAGAAGAAGTCGGTGAATTAGAAGATGAGAAAATTCCAGTTGTATTGCGCCTAAACCTGAAAGCATTCCAGAACGTTAGATGCCCCAGACATGGTGTAATCTCTGCCTGGAAATAATCCTTATTGGTACCAAACCGATTGTCTTCAAGAAGTGAAATCGGAATGTTAATTGTGCTCCTCTTTTAATAGACACGAATATCCTTGATACCTCCAACTCTCATCAAAACCACAGATCGGGAATGGCTGAAAAAACATAATAATAGTCCTAATTTATTAGTCAACGTTTGAAAAAACCTTTAGTAAGCGTAACTTACATTGTACTCGGCATTCGGCAAATAGCTGATTGAACTGCTGGTTGATGGCTCAGAAGCTGAATGGATGATGATGATGATATCAAGGAAGGGTCTTTGAAGAGTGAAGCAGCGCGTTGAATTGTTTAGGAAGACCCAAAGTTGGTTCCCAAAATTTAAAAT
>LJIJ01005957.1:0-10545 GCA_001718145.1 Orchesella cincta
CTTCTTCCTGTCTTGTGTTGTACAAGCGTCTTTTCTCCTTGAGCGTGTGAGCATAGTCGCTTAATGCTCTCAGCGGAGTTGTGTTATAGCTATGGAAAGTTTTTGTATGTTCTCAATGCAATGCATGGCTCTCATAGCTATTCCTTTCCCGCCTAAAAATCAATATTACAGAGCTTCCCAAGTAACAATCCACCATTGAATTTACGCAATATCCATGGCAGCAAGTGTGGAATTTTGCGTGTTAGTTGTTATTCTGTGGACAAGCTCCGTTGAAAATTTGTAGTTTCAACTCTTTGAAGCAACAATATTTCAACATGTTGAAGTGACCTTAAAACAACGCTACATCAACGCAATCATACCGTGTGAAATAAAGGTCGCGAAGGCGTGGGCTCAGCAACGTTGATTCAACGTAAAAACTTCATGGAAACCTTGCATGTCGTGGATCGTGGATCCATAGTTCAGTGATAGTAATTGGCGGGGGAAATGTAAACAAGTCATCTTTGCATTTGATCTGAGATTACATTTCGTTTCATTACACGTGTGCATTTCTTCAATAGAGAGAAGAGTTGACACTGTCAACTTGACAGTTTCTGTTGTACTTATGGGTTAGTTAGTTTACACCGAAAAGTGTTACTACTTACTACATTACTACCCATTTAAAAAAGCGACACATGTCCTTATTAAAAGTATAGCTGTCTCCAAGAAATCCTGGAAAGTCTTCCCGTGTTGTGATTTTCAATTCTGTGGTAAGTTTTTATCTTTTATCTTTACTAATCGATTCAAATTGTTGTTAACCATGAAGTATAAATCTTTAATTATTAAATATAGAAACTTTTGAGGACTAAAGATGAAGCACAGTATCGACCATCTTGGTAAGTTAATCTTAATTATGTCTACGTTTTACTGTTATTTCGACTTTATCATCTGATTAACATATTATGCTCTTTTGTTATAATTTTAGATTAATCCCTGATCGATGCCATTCATCTTGTGGTCCCTGACGTGGATGCATGACACAGCGCGCTGTAATTTGTAGATGATTTTAGAGATATTCATGTATTCGCATTCGTGTATTAATATGATTATTTCGTAAAAAATAAATTGTTATAACTGTATTGTTAGCATGATGTATTCGGTCGTTGATTTGGCATAGAAATACAATCATATTGCATCGTAAACATCAATACAAAAACTACACCCTTATAACAGAAAAACAACGTTGATACCACAAAAATTGTAACACTTATTCCACAGTGGATTCCATGTAAAATCCACATGTGGAATACACCCGCGAATAGGCGGACAGAATTCAGCATTGTTTCCACAGTGTACTGCTTGCGTTGTTTCAACCCAATTTCAAATGATCGATTGTTACTTGTTATGTACTTGGAAGTATACACATATTATAAAGGGAAAGCGAGAACAATATGCCAGTCAGCCGTTACTTAAGTGAGAGAGGGCAGACTGTTCCACGATAATATTATATTCTCGTTCACTTTCTACTGTGTGTGGCTACCTGTATAGATGCTTATATTTGTCTACATATGTAATCTTAAGCCACTGAATTTGTACTCTGATGCTGATGTGTGGTGTGCTCTGTGCGTTTTCAAAATCTCTCATTTTTTACTAACAATAAAATACCACTATACACCCTTTTCCGTCGTTTTTATATTTAATGCGATCTTTCGATTGTGATGTGAGATAGAAGAAAGTGCAGTGCACTGAAGCGAAGCGGGACTCAAAAAATATAATATAGTATTTCAGTATGGGAATGTGCTTGCCCATAATCGTAAACCATGCTCGCCTATCTCTATATCTCTGGTATCGACCATTCACTTTCGGCCTTTGTATTTTCTCTCCTTTTTTTGTGTAAAGGAAAGTGCATGCACATGGACAATTGCAATTGCTGACTTGACTTGAGAAGATGGAAAGCCGTCCTTCGAGAGTGAAGTGAAAATGTTTTGAGGGCGCGGAGAGAGCCCTGTCATAACATACAAAACTGCTCAAGTCTGAGCTTATTTCTATTTTTGCAGGATTGCTTTTAGGTGTATGAAATTGGTGCTTTGGAGCCCGAAAATGTTGTATTATGAACACGTACAAAGCAAGAGGGGTAGTAGTAATGACATGGTACGGCACGAACAGCAGAGAGAGACACACACGCGGTAGTATGGAAGTGGAGGAGACTACTGTCCAACTACAAGAATAGTAGTAGTTTCTTGACGAACTGAAAGAATGTGGATTGAGTATGATTACATGCATTTCGTGATAGCCGACTGGCTCCACAGTTAAAAGCTGGGTTTTTGTTTTTTTATAAAGTTATACACTTTCATTCACGTAGTTTTTCTCTCTCTCTGTTCGTGCCGTTGCTGGACTAGTCCTTTGCCGGCAATTGCTCTTGTGAACTTATGTAGTTCAAGTTTTGATATTATTGTGACCATTGCCCAGAAAGAAATAGAAACAGTTTTTCTCTCTTGTATTTCTTTTTTTGGGGTAACGAAGTAAAAGCGGAAGGGAAAGTTAAGCTCTTATTACTGCTGCACTAGAGATGAACATGAATGAGGGAGCCAATGATTTCCTCTTGGCTTGCTTTCTGCCTTTTTCTTTGCTGTCTTTTTGTATTTTTGTCAGCACGACAGGACAAGTACAAGTGCATTTTATATTAAGACATGAGATAGTAAAGGAGAGGTTTGGTTTGGTAGAACAATATGCACAAACGACCATCGACCATTACAATTTTCAACATAAAGAGAAAAAACTGGGGAAACTAACTACATGTGTGCACTTGTATGTGCATATAGGGGAAAGCAATAGAAAAAGAAAATAGAAAAAGTTGAACTCACTGATGTCGTTACATTTCTGCTGTGAATGGGTTTCTCCATCTTTCGTACCTCCCTAATAATGCAGTAGACTATAGACGGAGGAAACGAATCTCTTTCAGTTTTCTTTCATCTGTTCTAGCTGCATTTGTCTCACAATCAGTTTCTGTTTCTAAAAGGATGTGAAAGGAAAATTGCAAAGCTGATGTTCTTAAAAAGTACGATGGATGTGTGCGATCGTCTTTTTTCATATGGGAATTCTCAAGTTTCCAGTGGGTTCTCTACTTTCAAAAACTAGTATGAACGAGTGTTCAATAGTTTCCAATGAGAGTTTCATCCGTCCTACACCCTTTTCCTCATTTCACGTTATGTGTGAAGTTAGGCTGTATCCATTTCATTTGTCGATGCAATCCATCTACTCGTCGGCATTTTTCTCATGTCAAAATCATAACGAGAAGTCTTGAAAAAGTTTTTACTTTCATGAAAGAAAACAAACCCGCTATGTTGCGCAACGTATTTTGTTGTTGTAAATCCAACCTCGTCAAAACAAACTAATATGAAGAAAAACACACGAGGAAATTGCGTAGGAGCGGATTATTATTATGGATGGATAGATGAGATGGATATTACTTCCAGATTGAATGAATAAATTGCAATATGCAGCCCATAATCCATACTCCTCCACTCTCCAGTATGAAACATTATTACATAGTTTTTCATATTACTCAACGAAATGAAACTGAATGCAATAACGGGCTATATATCTATATTGGGAAAAGTAATCAGACCCTCAAGAAATGTATGCAATCTTTTGCTCGTTCTTATTGTACAGAGATCGTAGGTTATTGAAAGTCAGAAAAAACCTAAATGGATGTGCATCTCGGCTCGCTCGATATGTTATGTTTGGATAGAGTATTAGTATCTCTTGAAGAAATCCTTTTTTTCCCGTTCTCAGGGGTATTAGTTGTTGTTTTGACTTCCCAAGAGTTACTAAAACCAACGCATGTAATACGCGCCGAGTGAGTGTGTATGTAGCGTAAAAAATAACATATCCGTTCCCTTCTTCAGGAACAAGATCTTTCTTATTGGCTTGGTTTTTCGTCTAAGATAAAGGATCATCTTTTGGAGCGCTAAGGGCATATTCCACGTTATATGATGTGATGAGCAACATTTTCTTATAACACTTGGCATGAACTGCTGCGCTACGAAAATAGATCTGTACACTAAAAGGAAAACATGGAAAGTGAGTAAAGTCAAATCTGACACAAGAGATAACAGAAAACAGACAACATGAGGAATTGATGTCTTTTTCGGCGGAACAAAAAGTAGCTTCTTCTGCAGAGTAGTTACTCACGTTACATTCATCAACATTTCTTTGCTCTTCCGGCGATTCACAATGCAATGGAGACGCAAGAGTGGAAAGAAAAGCGATAGTTTTATATTATCGGGAAAGAGATACAGGTCAAATCTACTCTGACGGGTGAAAAGTTGTTGCCGTCTTAAGTGGTGAGATGGTGGAAACCGCAAGCCAAATGGAAATGGATTTTTTACTTAAAGAAGGTATGAATGTCGTCATGAATTATTCCGACTTGCAAGTAATGAATGTGGAAAAGTAGAGTAAAAGGTAAGCAACTTCTTCTTCTGGAGCGGGGGGAGACCAAGACCACAAAAGATGGAGAATACAATACGAGCCGTGTGTTTGTGCCGTATGTGTGTGACAGTTGTCCTTTTCATGTGCTCTATTTGCGTGTTTCCTTCATCTTCATCATTACTTTCTTTAGTATTCACAAGATTCCTCGCACTCGACGTGATATATAGACTTTGTCAACTGAGATTTCATTCTCCCTTCTTTTACTCACAACTCATCCGGTTTTTTTTAGAAAACCAAGTTTTACACACATGTTGGAAAAAGTAAGTAAGGGGTTGTATAGAAAGAAGTAAGTAAGTAATGTACAGGCCACTTTTTTGTTTGGTTATTCACAACTTTGTCAAAAAGCCTAGAGGCTGCTTTTTCATGCCTGAAAAACATTTTGGGAGGTCGTCCACGGATCATCATCATATTAAATTTGAGAGAGAGAGAGTAAAAAAGCAGTACAAAAGTCTTATAATATGGTGGGTTGAAGTTGAAAGTAAGTAACGTTTTCGGTATTTTCCCTATTCAACTCAGAAAGTGAAGGAAACGAAGTTAACTTTTGCTGTTGTGTATGATGATGATACACATGATCTCATTTTCCAAAAAATCCATGATCCTTCTCTTTTGTCTACGAAAATTTTCGTTTTTGGTGACTGCTCCTATGCTGCTGCTACTACTCCAGAGAAATATAATGCCAACGACAACGAGAATGCCTTCCTGAGCTTAGCATTTCGGTTTAATAATGGCACGGTTGGATGAGCAAGATGGGATACGTATGGATATGTTTGGTTGATCTTGAGGAACTACAGTAACTGAGTTAAGTTTTGCTTGAACAAGACTGCGAACGAGATTGGATGGAAGATTGGGTATATTTTTTCCTGTTGCAAACGACTTATACATAGATTTCCATTTCATTCATTCATCCAAAAAAACTTTCCTATGACGAAGGAAAGCAGAAACAGAGCTGATTCCCCCAATGCAGATATATAGAAACGTGTAGCTCGTTACTTTTCTTTCTTGTTGCTCCATTTAGCTGTTTGTCTTGTGTTTCATATCAATGGGATATGGGAACGTGTGGATGTATTGTGTACGACGTTATCTGTGGTACCAAGAGATTGGAGGAAGCAACCTTTAATCTTTGGAGTGAACTCGGTGAGCAAGATACATTGCTTCCTCCACTTTCCTTATCAGCTGGAGCGTCAGATCCCATGTCGGTCTGGTTCTCAGATGTATCTACGTATTTGAATGAGAAATAGTAATAATGCTAATGCAACACCGATTTGAACTTTTGCTGAACCAAGCAGCAAGTGTTTATCAGGTTGGCTCCACGTGTAAAAGAACAATTTTTTTGAAACGCTCGTTTAACCCGCATAACCATTTTCGTTGATTCGTTATCGAGCTTTTTCTCCTAAAAAAAAGTTTCCCAATAGCTACGTACCCGTACTCATCCGTCCGATCCATTATTCGGAGGAGCGCAGATTTTTGCGATTTTTTTCATTACCCTTATCTCCAGCATATATCTACGATAGACAAGAGAATTCGGTGGATATTCCGTGGAGACTCAGTCATTGAGTTTATGGGTATGCCTAGTTTCATTCATTGACCTAAAATCTGATACTGGTGTATTTTTCTATTTGTGCGTGCGAGGAACGTAACAGCGTAAGCCGTTTTTAACGACAATGGTCATACCTAGCTTATTAAAACGTATGTACGTACGAGTCGCTTCGACCTACATTTTCTAATGATTGTTCCTAACTTACCGCTCTCGTTTGGTCTGGCGTTGCATGCACATTAGTCATTAATTTAGATACGGCTGTCGACTCACGTAATTCATACAAAAATTTTCTGGATGTAAAAAGAGCGAAACTTTTTTTGCAATTACTTTTAATCTCGTCTCAGTAGAAATAGCCATAGGACATAGAAATAAATTAAGGGCTTTACAGAAGAAAATGTACAGCCAGTGAGTCTGCTCGCTCCCACTTTTTTCTCCCAACTTCTTCGCTCCTCTCAAGTTTTGCAAATGAACGCGGATTTTTGCAATGTTTATTTCCTTTCACGCTGTGCTCTTTTGGTGTGGATGTGGATGTCTAAGTACATTACAACTTTGCCTCGCTTTAAAGTGGCCACTCTTTTGAGAAGTAACCACAGCCCTAAAAATGTCAAGCTTTTAAATCCTCATGAGCACGACGGTAATCTACTGGTAGTAAAATAAATGTAACAATTTCTTCATTCATGTGGTCTGTCAGGGTTGATTTAAGTTTAAAAAGACTAAAAAGCATTTCCATTTCAACAGTGGAGGACAGGCTGCACCAAACCACGCCAGAGCAGAACCACTGCACCGCCATATTTGGCAGAGGTAATATTGACGCAATGCATAAACTAGGGAACGGGTGGTGGTAATGGTTAAAGGCACTGAAAAGGAAAATGGTAGAAAGTAATAAATGACTATATTTAAGACGACACAGCGAAAGCGAATGCGGAATCGTAGGTTGATGGCATGTAAGTTGAATATGAATTGGGATGGAAGGAAGGAATGCAGTGGAGTAGTGAAGTACAAGGAAAAACTGCAGTCCTAGTAAATATTTAAGTACAACATCAATCATGAATTAACTCAGGGATTTGCTGATTCCCTTGGCGTGTGTGTGTGGCATTCTATTCTCTGTCTGAAATATGTGTCATTTGTGTTATGTGGGAATTAAGCCAACTGCACCAGTGTGTGTTACATTGCATTGTAATGTAAGTCGCATTTTGCCTTGCCATTTTGATGATGGAATACTGGGAGTTAACTCCTTGCAGCAATATTTTTAGGCCACTAGCACAGTAAACAAAACCTAATCCTATCCAAATACGGCAATATAAGGAAAAGCCATTATCCGATCTGAATTCAGTTGTAGTTGTAAGTCACACAAAACTACAACTCGGTACATAAACCCCAAATATAATGCGAGAGCCAACTCATAATTTTTACGTGAGGCTGGTGCCAAAATACAAATAAATTCATTGTATTTAAGTCAACATATTTGGGGTTTATGTACACGAGTTGCTAGTTTTGTGTGACTTACAACTACAACTGAATTCAGATCGGATAATGGCTTTTCCTTATATTGCCGTATTTGGATAGGATTAGGTTTTGTTTACTGTGCTAGTGGCCTAAAAATATTGCTGCAAGGAGTTAACTCCCAGTATTCCATCATCAAAATGGCAAGGCAAAAAATGCGACTTACATTACAATGCAATGTAACACACACTGGTGCAGTTGGCTTAATTCCCACATAACACAAATGACACATATTTCAGACAGAGAATAGAATGCCACACACACACGCCAAGGGAATCAGCAAATCCCTGAGTTAATTCATGATTGATGTTGTACTTAAATATTTACTAGGACTGCAGTTTTTCCTTGTACTTCACTACTCC
The DNA here is from genome assembly GCA_001718145.1 of Orchesella cincta. Classification (NCBI taxonomy): domain Eukaryota; kingdom Metazoa; phylum Arthropoda; class Collembola; order Entomobryomorpha; family Orchesellidae; genus Orchesella; species Orchesella cincta. The sequence continues at coordinate 7,870 of LJIJ01005957.1, forward strand.
ACTGCATTCCTTCCTTCCATCCCAATTCATATTCAACTTACATGCCATCAACCTACGATTCCGCATTCGCTTTCGCCGTGTCGTCTTAAATATAGTCATTTATTACTTTCTACCATTTTCCTTTTCAGTGCCTTTAACCATTACCACCACCCGTTCCCTAGTTTATGCATTGCGTCAATATTACCTCTGCCAAATATGGCGGTGCAGTGGTTCTGCTCTGGCGTGGTTTGGTGCAGCCCTGTCCTCCGCTGTTGAAATGGAAATGCTTTTTAGTCAACTTAAATCAACCCTGACAGACCACATGAATGAAGAAATTGTTACATTTATTTTACTACCAGTAGATTACCGTAGTGCTCATGAGGATTTAAAGCTTGACATTTTTAGGGCTGTGGTTACTTCTCAAAAGAGTGGCCACTTTAAAGCGAGGCAAAGTTGTAATGTACTTAGACATCCACATCCACACCAAAAAGAGCACAGCGTGAAAGGAAATAAACATTGCAAAAATCCGGTTCATTTGCAAAACTTGAGGAGCGAAGAAGTTGGGAGAAAAAAAGTGGGAGCGAGCAGACTCACTGGCTGTACATTTTCTTCTGTAAAGCCCTTAATTTATTTCTATGTCCTATGGCTATTTCTACTGAGACGAGATTAAAAGTAATTGCAAAAAAAGTTTCGCTCTTTTTTACATCCCAGAAAATTTTTGTATGAAGGTACGTGAGTCGACAGCCAAATGAAGTTATCTAAATTAATGACTAATGTGCATGCAACGCCAGACCAAAGACGAGAGCGGTAAGTTAGGAACAATCATTAGAAAAATGTAGGTCGAAGCCGACTCGTATTATACGTACATACGTTGTTAATAAGCTTAGGTATGACCATTGTCGTTAAAAACGGCTTACGCTGTTACGCTTCCTCGCACGCACAAATAGAGAAAATACACACCAGTTATCAGATTTTAGGTCAATGAATGAAACTAGGCATACCCATAAACTTTTTCAATGACTGAGTCTCCACGGAATATCCACCGAATTCTTCTTGTCTATCGTAGATATATGCTGGGAGATAAGGGTAATGAAAAGAAATCGCAAAAAATCTGCGCTCCTCCGAATAATGGATCGGACGGATGAGTACGGGTACGTAGCTATTGGGAAACTTTTTTTTTGAGGAGAAGAGAAAAGCTCGATAACGAATCAACGAAAATGGTTATGCGGGTTAAACGAGCGTTTCAAAAAAATTGTTGTTTTACACGTGGAGCCAACCTGATAAACACTTGCTGCTTGGTTCAGCAAAAGTTCAAATCGGTGTTGCATTAGCATTATTACTATTTCTCATTCAAATACGTAGATACATCTGAGAACCAGACCGACATGGGATCTGACGCTCCAGCTGATAAGGAAAGTGGAGGAAGCAATGTATCTTGCTCACCGAGTTCACTCCAAAGATTAAAGGTTGCTTCCTCCAATCTCTTGGGTACCACAGATAACGTCGTACACAATACATCCACACGTTCCCATATCCCATTGATATGAAACACAAGACAAACAGCTAAATGGAGCAACAAGAAAGAAAAGTAACGAGCTACACGTTTCTATATATCTGCATTGGGGGAATCAGCTCTGTTTCTGCTTTCCTTCGTCATAGGAAAGTTTTTTTTGGATGAATGAAATGAAATGGAAATCTATGTATAAGTCGTTTTGCAACAGGAAAAAAATATACCCAATCTTCCATCCAATCTCGTTCGCAGTCATGTTTCAAGCAAACTTAACTCAGTTACTGTAGTTCCTCAAGATCAACCAAACATATCCATACGTATCCCATCTTGCTCATCCAACCGTGCCATTATTAACCGAAATGCTAAGCTCAGGAAGGCATTCTCCTTGTCGTTGGCATTATATTTCTCTGGAGTAGTAGCAGCAGCATAGGAGCAGTCACCAAAAAACGAAAATTTTCGTAGACAAAAGAGAAGGATCATGGATTTTTTGGAAAATGAGATCATGTGTATCATCATCATACACAACAGCAAAAGTTAACTTCGTTTCCTTCACTTTCTGAGATTGAATAGCGGAAAATACCGAAAACGTTACTTACTTTCAAACTTCAACCCACCAATTAATATAAGACTTTTGTACTGCTTCTTTACTCTCTCTCTCTCTCAAATTTAATATGATGATGATCCGTGGACGACCTCCCAAAAATGTTTTTCAGGGCATGAAAAAGCAGCCCTCTAGGCTTTTTGACAAAGTTGTGAATAACCAAACAAAAAAGTGGCCTGTACATTACTTACTTACTTCTTTCTATACAGCCCTTACTTACTTTTTCCAACGTGTGTTGTAAAACTTGCGTTTCTAAAAAAACCGGATGATTTTGAGTAAAAGAAGTTGGAGAATGAAATCTCATGTTGAAAAAAGTCATATATACACGAAAAAAAACAATATTATCACGACTTCGCAAGTGCGAGGAATCTTGTGAATACTAAAGAAAGTTAATGATGAAGATGAAGGAAACACAAGCAAATAGAAGCACATGAAAAGGACAACTGTCACACACAATACGGCCACAAACACACGCGCTCGTATTGTATCTCCATACTTATTAAAGTGGTCTTATGACGGTCTCTCCCCCGCTCCAGCCATTGAAGGAGAAGCTTGCAATTAACCTTTTAACTCTAACTTTTTCCAG
>LJIJ01005958.1:0-10544 GCA_001718145.1 Orchesella cincta
TTGCATGGCTTTGCAGGAGTAAGCATGGGGCTTGCATGAGTTTTGCTAGTCTTGCAATTGAGATTTGCATGGCCTTGGCCATGAGTTTTTGCATGGCTTGGGCAAGGGTTAGCATGGCCTTTGCAATGAGTTTGCCGTGTCTTGCAAATGAGTTTTGCATGGCTTTTGCAATGAGTTGCCTGTCTTGCCAGGGATTGCAGGGCTTGCAATGATTTTGCTAGTCCTTGCATGAGATTGCATGGTTTGCAATGATTTGAATGGCTTTGCAATGAGTTTGCATGGTATGCAAATGAGTTTTTTGCATGGCTTGCATGAGTTGCCTGTCTTGCATGGAGTTGCAGGGCTTGCAATGAGTTTTTGCCTTGTCTTGCAATGAGTTTTGCATGGCTGCCAATGAGTTTGCCTTGTCTTTGCTATGAGTTTTGCATTGGCTGCCAATGAGTTTTGCATGGCTTGCATGAGTTTTTTGCCTGTCTTGCAATGAGTTTTGGCATGGCTTGAAATGGAGTTGCATGGGCTTTGCAATGAGTTTTGCAATGGCTTATGCAAAGGAGTTAGCACTGGCTTGCAATGAGTTTGCATGGGCTTTGCAATGAGGTTTGCCGATGGCTTGAAAGGAGTTAACGCATGGCTGTTGCCCCAATGAGTTTTGCTAGTTCTTGCATGAGATTGCATGCGCTTGCATGAGTTGCATGGCTTTGCAGGAGTAAGCCATGCTTGCAGATGAGTTTGCATGGCTTGCAATGAGTTTGCTAGTCTTGCAATGAGTTTGCATGGCTTGCAATGAGTTTGCATGGCTTGCAATGAGTTTGCATGGCTTGCAATGAGTTTGCACTGTTTGCAATGAGTTTGCATGGCTTGCATGGCTTTGCATGAGTTTTGCCTGTCTTGGCAATTGATTTTGCAATGGCTTTGCAATGAGTTTGCCTGTCTTGCATGAGTTTTGCATGGGCTGCAATGAGTTTGGCATTTGCAATGAGTTTGCATGTTGCAATGAGTTTGCATGGCTTGCAATGAGTTTTGCTAGTCTTGCAAATGAGTTTGCATGGCTTGCAATGAGTTTGCATGGCTTGCAATGAGTTTGCATGGCTTGCAATGAGTTTGCCTGTCTTGCAATGAGTTTGCATGGCTTGCAATGAGTTTGCATGGCTTGCAATGAGTTTGCATGGCTTAAAATGAGTTTGCATGGTTTGCAGGCTTGCAATGAGTTATTGCATGGCCTGCTTGCAATGAGTTTGCCTGGTCTTCGCAATGAGCATTGTTTGCAATGGCATGCAATGAGTTTTTGCATGGCTTGCAATGAGTTTGCCTGTCTTGCAATGAGTTTGCATGGCATTCAATGAGTTTGCATGGCTTGCAATGAGTTTGCATGGCTTGCAATGAGTTTGCCTGTCTTGCAATGAGTTTGCATTGGCTTGCTTGGCTTGCAATGTGTTTGCCTGTGCAATGAGTTTGCATGGCTTGCAATGTGTTGCATGGCTTGCAATGAGTTTGCCTGTCTTGCAATGAGTTTTGTTAGGGTTATGCTTCACCGTAGGGTGTGATGTGAACTTGATGCAAAAATAATACCAATAGATGGTTTACGTATTTAGAGAACCTGACAAACGATGGTTCACCGATCAGAGTCTGTACTTACTCTCTTCTTTATTAATGGTTTTCTGGGGTTTATATACATGTAACGTTTGTGGCTTACTCTAATGTAAACAAACATATCATCATCCTAAAATTATTCATGCGTAAAGATTGTCCCTCATTTGGGATATAAACTTTAATTATGTTTACTTAGCCTAAATTCATGTCACGTATTTAATCTAATATTACAATCATCAACGCACGCAACAGTACCCATTGGTAGATAGTTAATTCATTAATAGATTCACAACGTCCTTACAACGTTCACAACAATACTCTATGAACGTCAACCTAACACTCCCACCTACTAGAAAAGCTTCACCTCCTGGTGAAAGAATAACCTAACACACGAGTAATACATAACTAAAATAAATGGCTAGGGTACAAAGTAATCCAACACCAAGGGATGGAAGAGAAAAAAAAAATTAACAAACTAAAGGAAAAGAGAATAAAATCAACACCAGTAAAGAGTACAAGACTAAGGACTAAGAATAACATAACACTAAAACCCCGCGATGATGATGATCACGAGCACCAAACGAAGAGCAATCCAGGAGAGCACGACGCTGGCTGGACGAAAAACCTCACAAAACAGCAGAGAACTGGTTCCCAGACACAGGCACAAATTGTCAGAGAGTAGGGATGAAGCACTAGGAAGAATGTCGATTCCAATCAAGTATCAAGGACACCTGTAATGTCAAAAAAGGTCTCATAACCAAAATAAGGCATGAGAACTGAAATGACATACCATGAGCGCATCATGCGTGTAAAAGAGGCTCGTATTTGTCCCCACGAACAAATGACGAAAAAAGGTGACTGCAGGATAATAACTAAGAGCTAAACAATTAAAATACCAAAACGGCAAATGCCGCAAATAAGTGTATATACAATATGAACAAATCAACATTAGGACTCCTCGATAACTTGCATGCAGGGACCTGAGGAGACCTGTCGAAAGGATACTTGAGGGACCACAACTCCTCCGGAGAGTGTCAGTAGGCCGCTCACAAATGAGTTGGAGATGAATGTTGATAAAGTCCCGTGCGTTGAATGAGGCATCAAAGAGATGATGATCCCGTAAAGTGTATATGTAGTTACACATGCGATTCAGAAACATTGACCCCACCGTTTGTACCGCTTGCTGGAGTAAAGAAGGAGCGGGTAGTAGCATCTGTTGAAGACGCCGAACGTGTTGATTGTAGGGTCCCATGAATGCTGCCACCACAGCTTCATAAACGGCAAAGGTTGGAGCATCAAAAAGGCGAATAATGGAGACTTCATATTTCTTTACAAGAGTGTGGGTCAAGTAGTGCATGTCTTGAAACAGTTGAACCCTTAGAGGGGAGTCCACCATGTGGATGGAAAGTAGACGCCCACTCTCCCAGAAGAAGTGATAAGCGAAACCCATCATCTCCAAACTAAGGAGCTTCCGGATAAGCATAGCCTCTTCTGCAAGAACTGGCATGATAAAAACTGCACAGAAAACATAGTTTTAGAAAAACAGACAAAATCATATCATCATCTCTAATAACCATGTAGTCTGTACCAAAATAAAGTGATGAAAACGAAAGTCAAACAAAGATAGAGGCCACGGAAAATCGAAGGCCACCTGATAAGGAACATCACAAATGTAAGTTAAAATTTAAAAACCAATCATTTGTAAGTGCCTTACTTATTGGGGAGGAGGACCATAAAAATCCATGGAGCCTGGAAGATCATACATCACATCAGTGGAAGCGGCAGAATCATCGTAAGGTTGTGGCTGCACAACCGTGGAAGGAGGAGGCGGTACCATAGGTGATGATGGTAGAACCATTGATGGAGGTGGTTGATAACGTGGGGCACGGTGAGACTGAAACTGTCTAGGACGATATGCATACGGATGTGACCGGTGGTGAACTGGCGCAGAAAGATGATGATAAGCCCATGGAGGGTTGATAGCGGCTGGAGAAGGATGAAACTGTGGTTGACTGTTAACAAACGGCATACGGTTGACAGCTTGCTGAAGCGCATGCAGCATAAAAACGGAATGATCAAATAGTGGACGAAAAGGGCTGAGTGGATGAGTGTGAATTATTTGATTAAGTCCATCTATTAATACAGTAAAAATAGTTTGGAAAAAATCACGAGATAATTGATCCATCAGAACGGAGGTAACCCGGAATCTGGGCTACCCGGCAAGCGAAAAGGTATATTGTTCATGTGGTGATGATTCCGATGATGATTTGTCGACGGTGCTGATGAGGTGGTCTCCAGAACCAATGATGACGCCTGTTTCGCTGCCGACGAAGATGTGGGCAAGGTGTTTGCTTTGTAGAACACTCAATACACAAAGGTAGAACTGATCGTCGACCACTTTTAATGTCAAGTTCATGCAAGATATAGGTATACGCAATGCTCAATTGTAAAAACACTGGATTACACTCGCAAAACACTTTACAAAGTTAAGAGTTGCTCTTAAATGCTCAATTATCGCTGTTCGTTGCACATGTGGTTGTGTCCACCACGATTGATATTATTATTGTTCATAGTTGCCCTGATTTAGTAGTCAACACCTGCAAAATAGCAGTAATGCGAAGAAGTGTATCGCTTAGCTCCTTCTGTGTTAATTGATTTTTTTCTAAGTCATTTATCATGCCTTCTAGAAGCTGACTCTCAACTTTGTATGCTTCTAATAACGCATTTACCCTTTTTTCCAATTTGTCGACTCGAGCGATAACCACATTTGCTGACTCAGCAACTTTAACCATATCTAAGAAACGCTTTACGAGTTCATCAGGATCAATTGGAATCTGGTTCTTCTTCTCCATGATTGGAACTAGAAGTAGCCGTGCCTTCTGCTTGAATTTCGCCTAAATTTACCCAATTACCACTAACCTGAGCCTGTACTCGACGAACTGAATCCTGAACTCCTTGCACAGAATGTTCAATTTTGGAAACAGTTGCAGAGGTTTCTAAATGCGCACGTGTTAACTGGTCTAATTTAATGTCTAGTTCTTGGATTTTGACTGCAACACTTGTTAACTTATGTAGCAACTCTAAAAATATAGCCTGCAAGTATGAAGACTGCTCCATAGTGACTAAAATTCTAACCTAAAGTAACCTAAGTTTAAATAGAAGTCTACAATAATTGCTCTTGAATATCGCAGTGATTGCTTGTCATGGCACGTACCGCATGAGTCGGTTTGCGATTATCAACTGCACTCTTCTTTTTTTATTTTCTGCTTCATTATAATTCCTCTGCCGTCAGAATCAAAATCACTAAGTTTGACTTTTATCTCCCCTTTAGACCACTTACCAAACTCATTATTGATTTTGTTTGGAAAGTCTGAGAATGCCTGATCGTCGTAATAAAAATATGTAATGACGAAGGTAAACAAAATTAAAATCAAAAATAGACTCTGCATTATATCAACGGAGATAGTTAAAACTCGGCTGGAATGTGTGTGCTAACCACTGGTTGAGCTAAGATACTTAAAGCTGGCATTTTTAAAATTCGCCAGACGAGCCAAACATCAATTACAGTTATCGCAAACATCCAAGCTATTGAAAGAAAGGACAAGTGAGTGGAAATGTGCATTAAAATTGGAATGTGAATATCTTGTAATTTTGTCTGCAAGATAAATTTAGATGTGGTACAAATGTTGTCCAATTTTGAGCGATAATATCTTCCAAATTCTCATGCATTGTGTTCTCCGTAATTATGGTTGAGTTCAGGGTAGTCCAACTAGCAGGGTAAATGTGAGTTATAGCTATTTGCACGGGTGCATTTGCTGAACAAGGTAGTTTGGGTAAAGATACACTTCACCAATTTTAATGTGACATGTACATGGAATTTTGAGTTCTAGATGACCTCCTGTGATGCTTTTATCAAGCATTCTGGGATCAGTTTTATCACAAAGTAACTGTATATCATTACGTGGGTTGAGTACTATGTAGGTATTTTCATCTACTTGGTTTACAATCATCTCATTCCCATCAACTTTGTTACATGAAAATGCGCAATAACTTGCAAGTTCCTGCGCAGTTGCTTGGTTAGAAAGCAACAAATGAATGCACTTATGATTTAATGATGCATGTTTTGCATAACGTGGCAAATAGCAAAGATTGCTCGTGCGTGGATTACAATCCTCAAGCATATTTGAAACGACAGGAATGAGATGCGAGTTACAGGAACCCACGTACATAGTGTCTAAATTTAGCTTGCACACATTTCCTTTGTAATCGAATGGCAATGGCTGGATATGTTTCAACGAGCATGATTTTTGCCTACGAACTATAGGTATCCGAGTTGAAATTAAAATCCTTTTATCGCTAAATTTGCAATTGGTAGTCGTAATTTCATAATACTTACTTAGTTTTGATGTAGGTATTGCTAGCGTGTAAAAATCTCTATCTACCTGCATATTCAATTTTTAAAATCATTTTTAAGTTGTACAGGGCTAACGAGATCCTTCGGAATATGATGATTATTACAATCTGTCCAAATTTTCGTTAGCATTAATGCCTGAGTTTGTTCATAAATGATTGTAGCTATATAAAATGTCGTAGCAATTAAATGTTTAACAGCATCCTCCGTGTCTGTTTCATCTTCAGCAAGTGCTCTTATATCAGCCCTTGAAACTTTACTTAAATTCCGTACCACTTCCACCATTTCCTTGGTGTAATTATTTATAAGTGTACGTGACTCAACCGCAACTTTGTGATCAGAGCTCAGCTGGCTCTTAACTTCCTCCATAAATGTCCCTAAATTCTGTTCATTAACAAACATATCGTGTAAATCATCTTCAGTTGCAGTGTTGCAACAAAACTTTAACGCGTTTCCTAACCAAGTAATTCCGCGCTTCTTACGGCTCTTGGGAACTTCTTTTATATCATCAAACTAATCTATGTTCATCGAAATGCTGCAGCTTTCTTTAAAATACTTTCTAAACCTCCAAAATCCCCAAAAAGAGTTTACCAAATCCGCCGCTTTTAAGCGATGTCTTTATCAAATTCACTCTTCTATTATAGACACTTTTAAGGAAGCAAATCTGAGTGTGTGAATATATCTTCCGCTACAAAATCAGACATGGAACAAACTGGTAGTGATTCCATTCGTGCGTAATCATATAAGTCGATACACCGAGTCTCATTTAGGACAGCCAAGACATTCAAGTTCTATTACTTTTCTACATCTCTGCTTTTTGCAGTCCTATACTGATCCTCTCTTGCGTATGCTACTGACACACGCCGCCAGATGGTAAGCTACCACTTTCACTTAGGCGATGAGAAAAGATCTATTGCAGTAATATGTTAGACTGCGATTACGTAGGAGCATGTGAATTGTACGCATAACTTCCATGACCCTAATCCAGTATTTGATAATAAGGAGCACACTATGAAGATTAATTAAGCGTTTGATACATGGCTGCAACGTTTGAAACTTTATTTTAGTCAACTGTCCTTTGTCATGTCTTCAGCATACATGTAGTAAGACATAAAAACCTGACCGACACAAACGTACAATCCAATATTCTTTCACCTTAATTCAGATTAAGAAGAAACTAATTAACCGAACCACCACCTCTATTAGCTTTAATAATGTGTTCTATACGTTCCTAAAAGAAGAGGTTGTTCATCTAAATCAGACAATTATAGAGATACCCCTCGACACGTTTTAAAACAAAAGCAGTCTCTCTACTTATGTGCAGTGGGCATATAGCACGTTCGAACTGAAGGAAAGGATGGTAGAATGAACGCATACGACAATCATACTTCACTTATGTAATATAAACTGCAATGTGAGATAATTGCTCTAGTCTTGTATAGAATATATCGAGCTCTTTCTAACTGAGCTCCTATAATATATTAAAAACACTAGATAACAGCCAACTTCAATAAATAAATATCATCTAATCTTGAACTTTTTTTTTTATTTCTATTAAACATTATCCTCTGCGGGTGAAACTTGATTAATTTCCCTGACGATCATTTTCCTTAACACCTGCTGCTATATAAGACTCTCACTAGTCTAATACAGTTAAGAACTTCTACTCCTAGCATCCCGCACAACATGCCACCCAAATGGAAGTAACATATGGCGAGACCGTTACATGACGTCCCACTACGTAATAAATATGTATCTAGTATAGATAAATATGGCCCCTGTCTGTCTACCAGTCTCATTTGAACTATTACCGAATTATTAACTTTAATTCCTAACAAAATGTTCATAATTAAGTTCAGGACTCGTGGTTTTATATTATCTTCAAAGAATAATGTATAAGCAAATCTACTAACAAATCTGATAAGACCGAGTACGGACAGAATCCCGTGACGTCTCGAGCGAAATCGAGTAATATGCTATAATACGCTGACCGACCTGAGTGTGAATTTGTTGTGGTGGTTATGAATTCTGGATTAGTGCTCTTGAATGTAACAATAACACAGTTGCATTATGTACAAGCAATGCAAGAGCGCTGAAAACAGAGAGCAAATTCTCTCCAGTCGCATATATATAAAATAATAAGTTCGATAACCTGCAAACCTTGATGCTTTCCTTTTTCTAGTCGCATTATGATATCGATTATTTTTTAAATTGTGGCCTATTCCAATAATCGAGTTCTCCACATATGAGAGTATGGCTAGTGACGGCAATACTATTGTAAATGGTGCTCTCAAATCAAATAAAATATCTGACATTGTTAAAATCCCAGCTCCCAAGACTGTTACTTATGAATGTGAACGTCAAGAATATGCTAACCCTATAAGTCGCTCTCGATTGTCATTAATAATTTCGAGTGGTCGTTATCATTAGTTGAGTAACTACCTCTAGTCCCTTCCAACAAAACCAGTACATCAAGTGTGAATATTTTAATAGTAATAAGTGTGAAACTATAATATGAGCCATTGCTCATTACAATGGCCTCCCATTCAACATGAATCCTAATGGTACTGAGTTATCTTACTCACTGCAAAGAACACAATAATTTGATCCACACTCGTGTCAAACTTTGAGTTATGATTGCAAAGGTCAACACCTGTGATCGGCTAACCCGGCTTAAATACGATCGTGATAAATTAAGCTTTCGATCTAAAACAAGTGTTATTCCCGACAAGAAGAGTCTTGCCTTACCCCTTGAACGAATTTTGCATATATTATTCACTTGCCTATTCGGTGTTAGTAGTTCAAAGAGAGGCCGTCAACTCATAAAAAAAAGTTCTAACTTTATGTTGAATTTATTGAGACATCCAAAATTCTTGCACCTCTTTATAGTTGGAAAGGGGTGGACCCACACATATAATATATCATCTACAGTTAACTATATTCTATGAGAGAGCACTATTAGGCTTGTGTTGTGTTAACCCATCTATGAAAGATTCAATGTCTTTTATTTCGTCTCGTGCTTGAGGCAAATTTCTGTGGTATAACTATGGGCTTTACCCTATAACTTTAATTCGATTTGTGTTCTTGGCGGTCCCTCAAAGTTGCCGCTAATATCCATTGGAGTCATTGTACTTTATAAATTTGAAGATCAAAATCAACGAAGTCTCTATTATTGACATGTATGTATTTCAAAAAATATTATAAATATGTATCATATCGTAGTTATTAACTTAATCTCCGTTGACTAGGCGTGTCCTTATCCGACCGTACTGTTGTAACTGACGTGTACTGCAACTTAGCACTTACTGTGACCTTGCTAGAACCTCCATGTTAATTCTCTGCTTTATCCTGCACCCTAATGGGTTATGAATTCCTCCCCTAATGACGAGTAAATGTGATGATCGGTTAAATTTGTGTTTGTCCTAGTGGTCTTGTTGATTTCTCTAATTATAGTATGGTATTGCTTCTAACTTAATCAGTTAATCCAAATATCCTTGTCAAAACGGTTCCCGGAAACTTTGACATATTTGCATGCTGCCCCTCAGAATTCGCTACAAACATAGCGATCCCCTGCTCATTGTTCAAATATATTCACCAATAAATATTACTATATATGATTTCCTCCAAAGACGACAAAATGAACATAATGCATATTTTTTGTGCTTGGTGCTTTTAACTTTGCCCTTTTATCCCACTGTGTAAATGCTATAGTATGGGCGTAGGACAACTACTCAAACCAACATGAGTCTCTGCACTAAGATCTTAATGTCTCTTCCCTAACAATATGCTTAATAACCGTTTCCGTTGAGACTACCTCCAAACATCTATCCAATCATTTATTGGATAGCACTGGATGGTTGTGAGTACCAACTTTATGCATCGGGGCATGACGATGTAACAGACCGTTCTCTAGTACATATTGCTAAATAATGCATTTATCTACATATGAGGTACTACCATACTCTCCCCTTATACTCAAATGAATCTGCTTAACTAATAAATGCTCCTAATATAGAATGTCTGTGTTATGGCGCTAATTAGATTGAGCTTGCGTTATATACTCCTTCGCCTTGTTTAACAACGTGGACCCGAGACATTTTACTCCAGAACCAAAAGACCTGTCCTGTTATCCTTAATAGTCCGGAATGTATTCCAAGGATATTACACGACGACATTCCCAGTACATACTAAAATGTTAGATCTGCTGGAACTACTTTTCGTGTATGCTACCCTTAGCCATACACGACTGCATTTATTCGTATATTCTACATAAGTATTGAAGTGTTTATCAGTTTTACACTACAGATTGAACATATGTTGTATTGGTTGAATACATGAACCCCAGCTAGGACTATATGTTTACAAATTAACTGCGAGGTCGGTTACCCGTAGTATGGTTATCGTCATCATTTTTGTAGTATCGCAGCTCCTAGTCCATTCTCGCAGCCATCAGTTTTTAATATAACTGTTTTGCTTGGGTCAAAGAATGCAAGGACTGGTGACGTAACTAATCTGTTTTTTAAAGTTCTAAAAGCCTCTTCCT
>LJIJ01005959.1:0-10542 GCA_001718145.1 Orchesella cincta
CAAACTTTTTGGATGTTTTTACATCTGATTATTTGGTTTAGGAAACGGAAGAAGCTGTTATACAAAAGATGAGGAGAGGGCACTCTCAAGACCCCATATCTCTTTGAGCATTCACCCAGGCCGTCTACCGCTTCCGGAAGGAGCGTGAAGATCACTCGGATCAAGATGAGCCTCGTGGTACGTCTCAGTGGACCCCGTCTTCCGTTTTCATTGACTTCATTCCCAAACCAAACCAAGTTCTACACTTATCGCGGAAGTTTGTCTTGGCCGCCTTGCTTTGGCTACGTGATCTGGTCCGTTTATCAGCAGCGTCTCTACATTTCCAAGCGACAGTTTGACGAGTTCATCAAGATCCCCGCGTTTGGAGTGGTAGACCACAACAGAGCTTCGGAGAACTTTCGGCGTGAGGATCAAATTCACGTTGAAGAGGAAAATGACCCAAATCTCGACTACACAACTCGCCAGAACCTGATTGCCAAGCGGACCGTGAACCGATTCATTTTAGAAGGAACTCATAACTACGATCCGGAAGGAAAGGATTCGTTGGTAGATGAAGCAGTTTACTACATGGATTCAGACAGAGCTGCTAACTTGAAGGAAAGTGGGACTTGTGCTGCGACTACGACTGTTGCTCTCCTTTCCACAATCTATGGAGCTGCTCGGGAATAAATATTATAATTGTGGTGCTCCTGTATATGTAGTTTTTAAAGTTTTTAAATTAATATTTATTGGTGATAGCTGATCATTTTGTGTTTAAATTATAAAAACTATGCGTCATAACCAAAATATCATTATTATGGTTATGTAGGTAACTGTGAAATAAAATCTAGTTTATGGAAATTGTTTAGTTTGGGAGTTAATTATTATTCTCTTCATTTGTTCATTTTATTTCCAAACACGATAATTCATGAACATGAGATCTAGACATGCCAGACTTAATGGAATGGGAATGGAGTAGTTGTCAAGGATAAATAACAACATTCAGATTTTTGTTTCGTTCTTATTCCAGTTGGAAATCAGTTTTCAGAAAAAGTAAGCATTAAAATATAATTTATTCAATTCAAGGATATTGCGTACCCAAAAACTCCAAATAATTTCGCCTGATTTGCCTCATACTTGTGTTTTTCATTACTCCTATTTATAATGGCTTCAGCCATCCTCGCTGCTAAAATTGGGATTGGATTGTTCATCGTCTCGATGTTTGCCGGTTACACTTATCTCTGGGTGAAATGGGTTGAGATGGAGGGTGAGTTTGACAGTATTATTATCAGACATTTGATATGCTCAGTCTGGAAAAGTTTTAAAAAGTCGTTTCGTGCTTTTTGTGTAGTTTGTGGCGCGAAGACGCCCGCCCTCATTCATTACAATTTCTAAAACCGCTCACGGCATGGAAGCGCCCACTGACTCGAACGCTGACCTGGACATGCTGGCGCAAATGTGTGCAGAATACTACATTCGCATAGGCGTATTCGACCATAGCTGCCGATACAGACGGTCAGGATATAACGTGTATATAGATGGAGGAACGGGGGAGAACGGGTATGGAAGTTCTCGATCAATGGACGCTGGACCTATTTCGAGGCTGCTGTCGGTGGCTCCTGGGCATTCTACAAGGAAAGCTACAACTACAACTATAGTGACCACAAGACAGACCTCGAAACCCATTTTGGGAATGTTGGCCACTTCACCCAGATGGTTTGGAGGGAGACCAAGCAGATGGGACTTGGAATTGCGAGGAATTCTAACGGTGCGATGTTCTGTGCCTTCCTTTACTACCCACCTGGAAATGTGTGGACTGATGAGAAGGAATTTTTTCCTGTGAATGTGAAACCAGTTCTCTCAAATGTTCCAGCACTCCGGGAATGGCGAGGCTAGACCGGATGTTGAGTATAATTTTATCGATTCTAAAAACACATATTTACATTTACTTAACATTTTATGTTTTATAAAAAATGACATTTGATGAGCTCACATATATTTAAAATAAATATGAAACATTTGTAGTAATGTAGTACTAGTACACAATATTTGCTTTCGTGGCCGGTGGCATTAAGTTTATTTTGGAAACATAATACGTTGTTCTTTCATATCCAAGTTTTTATAATATTATATTTATAGCATTCCAATTCTTTTACTTTGTTAAATGTCACGGTTAATGTTTCAAACGGCTACTGTGACTTATGATATATCAATCGAATGCTACTCATGTGGTGATTACAATTATGCATAGTAAAGTCAAATTATAGGTTTCGAAAGGGGCCAAAGATCTAGCACATTTAAATGAAACACTTGGGTTTTGATATAACATTCGAAAGCTAGCTTAGTGAAGATTTCAATTATGACACATTTGTGTCACAAATTGTTAATACAAGCACTCATTTACAATCCGCTTCATTTTGTTAGAAAAATCAAATTGACAAGTATAAGAAATGTTCTAAAATATTTACGGGGAGAAAAAAACCTTTTATGTATTATTTAAACTTCAAAAGTTCCATGTTAAGTCAAGATTACTAATTGTAATGCTAATAACTTTCTAAGTCATTAATCCAAATAATCTAAAGAGTTCCAATATAGTGGGGCGCGAGTTTTTGGTGTACATCCACATAGGTACCGTACTGTTTATAGAGTTGACGGTTTCCTATGTTAATTAACTTAAAAAAATTAATCTTTGGAAGAATAGTGAGTTCTAATGTTTCATCAATTTAACCTAATTCATTGTCTTATGGTAATAGAAGGGCTTTAAATTAAAGAATGGCCGAAAGGTGCCCAAACATTGTTTTGGCTCCGAATTTTGCTGGGAAATGTAGGAATATGTTCATTTTGATGCGTAATTAGGAATCTGCAATAATTAGATGAAATCTGGCGAGGGTGGCGCACAAGGGAAAAAACGGCGAAAAAAAAATAAATTCTTCCCGCTGTTTCGAAATGCAAAAATTGCTAACTTTCTCTAATTATTGAGATTCGTAATCTACGCATCAAAAGTCTCTCATCCCTACAAATTTCAGCAATCCGGAGCAAAAGTTGAGCAAACCATTGGGCCATCTTATTTAATAGGCCTCCTTTACATGGACAGAGTCATGATGAATAATACATTTGACGATAAGTAAAGTAGCTCGACGAGTCCAGTGCGTATATAACTTCTCAAGTGTAGTTTACTTTTGTATAAATATCTTTGACCTAGTGACCTGTTAGCTTGTTTCTTACTAAATAAAAGTTTCTGAAATAAAAAACTATATAAGATCCAAATGGGAATCTAAAAATGAAATTACAAACTAAGCAAAGAATATACTTAAGTTAAAAGAACAAAACTTTGGGAACCATGTTTACGATTTATTGAATTAAACTACTTACATTCTACTTTCTTGGTCAAGATTTCATTTTTTATTGCTTCATTTGTTCCACGTTTATGTTACGAAAGATAAAATTTTATGTTCGGGCATTATGTTTTAATGTGATGAAATTGGTAACCAAAATTGAGTTTAAAAATTTGATTAAGAACGTGCAAATTCCGAAATTAAACATTATAAAAGAGTGCAAGTTTCCGATTTGTAACTAGGTTATACATTTCAGAGACGGAAACATTTAAAATCAAGTCATCAGCTAAAATGGGTTTAATGACTAAAAGTTTTATTAGTTGTTACAGCAGCACTTGAGTACAAATTGTATGTACCAACTTTATATGAACTTCAAAAATTTGTTGCGGAAGGGACATACCCCAAAATCAAAAGTTCATGATGTGTCCGAACGGTAGATACTTTAAAGACACACGAACACTTTGAATTAATTACGTTCTTATGACAATTGAGGTCTACTAATTAGTTAAATGTAAAACAAGTTTAATTAGTAGAAGTACGTCAAACGTTTTGTTTCTAAATAATTCATTACCTAAAAAGGTCATGTTTTAGAATCGATGTTTAATGCTTAAGTGCTCTTAGTAATTTAATTAGTGTTACAGGTACCCTGACCCACATCTTTAAACTTACTCATTTACTTAAAGAGTGGAATTTTTCTTTTAGGGTTACTAAAGAATACACATCTGAAAACCATAAATACAAAATGTTAATATCGAATTTTTCATTTATGTCTTACTTAATTTTAATTTTACATTTCCAATTAACAATTACAACTGAAATTTCTCGCGAATATTCAAATTTCCGAAGCGAAACTGGCCAAATAAATAACAATTTGGTAAGCGACATCCAACTAACAATTTGAATACCGCTATAACGGATTCTGAATGCATCCACCACATTATAAACTACAGAGGAATTAATATCCCAGAATTTTCAGTACCCGTAATTCTGTCTCGCTATGACGTAATTCGGATGGAATACCGATTAATGAAAGTAATCAGTTACGATCACACCCGCACTTTCCCTTTTGAAAAAGTGCCTTCTCGTTTCCAAAATATCAGCAGCTTTGAGCTTTGTATTAACAATTCACTTCTGCAAACCAAAGAATGTCTGGACACTCCTCTCGTCGACAACTCTCCAAAATCAATCCCATGGCGATGCGAATCTCATTGGTACCTATTCCACCAATTCCGTGGAGGATCCACCTATTACGAAAACGTTGTTGAGGGAGATCCCTTTCACCACTGGGACTAACTATTCCACATGCTTATAAACAGTTTTGGGTTTACTACTTCAATCCTAATCAATCCTTCGGGGCTGAAACCAACAGTTTTCTGAAAACTAGACCTACATACGACATAATAATCACCGAAATGAAAGCTGAAGACTACAATACAATCCTAGCATGGCGACAGTCTCTCGCTACCCCAAAAAATGGTTTAAATTACGTCCACACGACAACTGCACGGGAAGAATTCACATTTCAGCTTAAACTCTACAGGAAAAAGTTTTCGAACTATCATCTATAATTGTCTTTTGTCGATTTTGTCGTCCAACCGGACCATTTTTTATGGTGAATATCGGAACTGATTTTTCCTTTTCAACATAAAAAAGCCCTTCAAATTCTGAACTCAAATCCAAGTAAACATTATTTGGGGTCTACTTTTCAGTGGCCATGTGCTGAACACAATGGAAGAACAAAATAGGGACGAAGTCCGTGATATTTCTCCCTATAAATTTATTTTATCTTCTCAAAATCAAGAGCGTTCCTTGGAAGACTTGCGCTGGATAGTGGATTCCAGGCTGTTGATGCAATCTGTCCTGGGAAATGTTTCCTACCATGACACAATCAACCAGAATTTCAACGGCTATAAAAGTGGGGCTGCAAAATTTCTGAGCTATGGAGATTTCCGCCACACACCCTTGTTTTTGGCGGTGCTCGTTGGGAAAATGGACCACAGTCACATCCAATTTTACATTCACACTTCCAAGCTTAAATTTGTAAGCTGTGGGCAAGGAACATTGGGTGGTCTTGCGTTTTCGAACTCTCTTCAATCTTTGACGGCTTTACTTGGGGCTATATTGCCATTTCCATAGTGACGATGAGCTTAATGTCAGAATTGTGTGTGGGTTTGAAAATGCGTTACAACCGGCGAAAATCGGTTTATATCTGTTTCTATGAGAACAGTTCAATGGAATATTTTACGAATGTGATTCTCACAATTGTTAAACCCTTCCTAGAGCAATCAGATCCGATTCCGAGTAAGGTTGTAAAAACTCGCAAGCTTAGAGTTGCTTTTGGACTCTACCTCTTGATGGTTCTCGTGTTGAGCAATGCATACAAAAACAAAAATATAACTGCCATCACTCTCCCTCGGGAACCCATTCCAATTGACACATTTGAGCAGCTTCTTTCCCACGGTTTTAATATTTTAACGAGAGTTGCAGGATACGGTGGCTTCAGGAGAGTTGAGTGGCTAACTGTTTTACAGTCGCGAGTATCACGCCAAGAAGGTCACGATAGTTTGATTTATCCGAGTGAGCTCTATTACTATATGCTGGGGCAGTACTCCTTTATACTTATCTACTAAAATCCCCAAACTTTTTACAATGAAGACAAATTGATGCTGAATAAAACCCAGGTGCATCCTGAGTGGATGTCTATTCTACAACAGGCTATAGCCTAGAAGCAAACTTGAAAACTTTGAGTAAATGTAACGGAACTGCCCTCTTTCTCCCAGAGTTGGAAGCGAGAGAAACCTACTTCCGCTTACTGAATTTGAAGGAAACTAAAAAGAAAGCGTTTTTGAGCAAAAATACCATGTTTAAATTAAACTACGCGGTAGGGTTTGCACGGTGGGTAAGTCCTATTGTCGTTAGAAGGTTGCAGGTTTGTATAGCAGCGGCATTTTGGATTGGTGGAATTCATTTTTTGTTCAGTTTATGTCCCAATTAAGGGGCAGTCGTGTGGATGATGAACCGAAGGATTCAGATAGTATTGTAGTTCAAAATCCGAGTAGCCTTAGTGGAAATATTGCTGTAATATTTGTCCTGTACGCTTCATGTCTGGCGATATCTATTGTTGCTTTTGTCATTGAAATTCGTAAAATGGCTAAAAAACTGGCAACATTATTTTGTGCAAGTATTAAGGAATTAGTTGTGAGTTGCACTTTTGCTTTGGTATCGAGATGTAAGTTAAGTGAGGAGCGTGGCAACATTAAATGAATTAATCAGCCATCTCTTAACCAATTGTTTAAATATTAAAGTAGATTAAGGGTTAAAATATTGCTATTAATTCCATAGTACAGTTTTGTTGATTGGCATGAAAATAAAATAAACATCGATTGGTATATTACTAATCGATAAATTGAATGTATATTACTATAATAAAAATTACAAGTATTATACTAATAACAATAATAAATATTACAACAATAGCAATAATCATATAAAATCCTATATTCGGTTTTGTAATCGAGTTTAACATAATTTTAAACTCGATTCCGAAAGTATGATACTCCGTTTGGACAACAACTGCATATATTTCATACATAATCGTAATCGCATGATTTTGTAAGGGAAGCGTGAGCGTCAGTTTTTATCTCAGAAGTATGAAACAAAGCATTTTTCAGACAAAGCTGCAGCACCTCTCGTCTCTCAATGCATTGAGCACTTGTGTGGCGCCTTAGTTTAAATTATTGTGGTAGTGGCATGTGCTAAAGCGAGAGAAGTTCTATTTTGACTCTTGAGTTCGAGGTGATGATCAGTTCGTCTTCTTTGTTGTGAACAAATATCTGAGATAATTCAAAGCCAAAGTGAGTATTTCAATGATTCATAAAGTGCTGACTTGTTTGAGTAACTGCAACGTAGTTTAGAATAAAAGGTTAATTTATATCTCGATTTCTCTTGTTTTGTTTCTCTTGAAGACCAACCCTCTTGTCCGTGTACATCATCGTAAGTCATCCGATTGAGTGGAGGTTTGGAAAGTCTCTTCATCTAACACGTAAGCTATTTAATTTTTGGCCAACCATATTTAGAAACGTTGAACCATCGTTTGATTAGTAATTTACGAGCCTTTTGATTTGTTTGTCGTTTTCTCCAGAAATCAACTCTTGCGGATTGATCTATCATCTATCCGCTTTGCTTAGCAGGATGAATTCTCGTATAGGTTTGGGACCTGTGGTCGGCGTCCTTCTCTTGTTGATGCTCTCCAAGGCCGTCAGTGCTGCTCTCTACATTAGCAATGGCAGCTGGCAAAGTACCTCGCGATTGTGTCAGCGAGTTTTTCTGCAGGAATGGACGTTGTAGATGCTCGTCGGAGGAACGGAAAATGTATTACGATGAGGAGTTGAAACTCTGTTTCAGCTTTGAGGGTTGGCTATGCAGTCCAATCGAAACGACGACTCCAGGTGCTCGTCGGTGCAATCTAAATTCCACCTGTACTGACGAACTGATGTGCCCATTTTCCAACTTATTTGGAATATGCAGATGTAATCCTGGCTTTGTGCCTTCAGACTATGGAAAGCGTTGCTTGAGCGTGATCAGGAATCCAGATCAACTGCCCCATGAAACTACCTCAATGGAAGTGGAACAATCGGTCTACATGGTCAGCGGTCCTTGTAAATCCCCTCAAGGTGACGTGCAGAAATTCAAAGTCTGCAGGACTGAAACAATGAATCAATTCATTCTGATTATGTTGGTTGTTGCTGTCGTATTGTCGATCCGTGGTTACACCAAGTGGCTTTGCAACACGGAAGGCAATGTTCCACAAGAAGTTTAGAAATCCCATGAAAAATACATTAAAGCAAAGCAATTTCCCTTGATTGTTAGTATTTTGTATGTAAAAGTCTCCCCCACAAAAAATCGTTAAAACGCTTCTGGTTTTATTATTTAATGAGTGTAATAGATAGATTTAGAAAGACAGACAGACAGACTCAATATAACCTCTATGAACTACATGACACATTGTAAAAGATTTTGCTTTTGTAGTAAATAAAAATATTCATTAAAAGATTTGTAAACTTTATTTAATGTCACGTTTAATGTTTTATTTAACCTCACAAGCATTTTTATAGCAATCTTGATCTAGTAGTGTCGACAAAAATCATTTGCCTGCGGGACTCCTCCGAATGTCGTCGCCTCCCTCAGAATTGCCGACTCCGACCCCCATCCAGGTTTTATCAGAAAAATTGCACCGTTATTAGGTCGCAGTGGGAAAACCAAATCCGTTCTGCATTGCCATTGACATCAGGTTAGCCTGACTGATAGTCATCAGATCACCATGCAAGTTGCATGATGCAACAACACATCCCAAACTCCTTCTTTTTCCTCCTTCTGAAAGTGCATTTGGCTTGAATCCCGTTTATTACAAAAAGTAGAAAAATATTCCCAAAATTCCTCATTTTCAACGGAAAGTAATTTTAACGCTATGAAAATGAGGTATTACGTCAGTTTTATGAAAATAGTACGGTAGCAGAATTTTTTATCGTGTCTGAAACAGAATCCTTTTATCTAGTGGAAAGATTTGCCAACCTAGTAAAATTTTCAGTGAAATGAAGAAGTTTTAAAGCTAGAATATTCTAACACCGTTGTCTACGTGAACTACGGGACTTGCCGTAATGTTGAGCAAATTTCTAATACTGTCAGTGTTCAAATGTACAAGAAAGATTTAAAAATACACTAAATATATATTGGAATTACACCAAAAATAGATTTTCTAATTCGCGATGATCTGAGAAACTGCATAGACTTTCAAATCAGAATCTCAAAGAAAATAGGTTTTTTAATACGCAAAGACTTTTTTCGTATATAATGTATTGTAACGAATAACTTTCACCGGTTTAGCTGAGATACTGTATGTATTAGTTTTTTAATATTGTATTTCTTATTTTCTGACTGACTTCGGTGCTAGTAATTATTATACGTTTTGTCGACCCAGACACCAAAGGCCGTGCGTTGCACCCCCAGCACCCCCATACTTTTCCGCCACTGCATAATTTCAGTCTTTGAATTGTTTCTGATATCCTTCGACATCAATTTAGCCGCGTATTTAGTAAATTTACCGATATCCAGCATCCGTTTCTTCAAGAAAATTAGGTTACGTGCCAAAGTATTTGAAAACGGCCATTGCAGGCCTGCCTGCAGGCCGGCGGAAATTTGAAAACACGCAGGCGGCACAGGGCGCCTGTTTGAAATCACCACGGGCGCAGGCCAGCGGAAATTCCTTTCCAAATGCACACCTCTAAACCACTCCTTTCCTCAGTTTCTTCAGTGTGTGTTTTGTGAAGGATTTGCTTCGAACATTATGTTCAAATAAGGCTTTGAAAGCTGATCCAGTTTTCTATGAATATAATATGGGTAGGCTAGGTGACAGCAGTGAAAGTTTAAGAGAAGGCTCACCCTGCTCCATCGACTGAAAAAGCCTTTATTTCTGTTTCACAGAACTAACAGCTCATTCTCAGCTCTGACTGACTACATTTTCATTTACAACAACTGCAATATATAAACTTTAATAAAACGATTTCAATCCAAACATTGTGAGTGAGTATTGCAAAAATTGAAAATCAGGGGGGAAATATATATAGCGTTGGGCTTGTTTCTTAAACTTTGTCAAAACATACGGATTGGTAGGCTTTGGGGTACCGGACAGCTTTCTAAAACCGAAAGACATGAGGCTGGCTTTAAAGTAGGCCAACATTGTTTATTTTGTTAGAATACCATGTTTGTTGGAAAATTTTAACTTTCGTCTTCCTTATATGAATGTTTCTAAATATTGAAGCAATCTTATGCCAAAAACTCTTGCTATCACTCACATGACTTACATATGAACATCTGAAAAGTAGCGATTTTAACATTTTTGTATAAATAGGATTTTCTTTCTCGTTTAATTTTCTGACCTAACGAGGGAGGTCCTACAGGACAAATTTAATGTTTGTTGTCTTTCAACAGTTATAGATTTTTGGTTTGCAAAAACATTTGTTCTACATAATGGCAAAATAGTAAAATATTGTAATGGATTAATGTGGAACTTCATTTACAAGCTAGCAAAATTAAAATGAGTTGAGTGTGCTATGCATAATAATTAATTTTGAATCCGGTCCATAAATCGACTTCTGACCGGAACTCGAAATACTTCTGAAACTTGGTATTAGTTTTTCGAAAGCGTTCCTTTCAAATGCTTCGCTTTAGC
>LJIJ01005960.1:0-10541 GCA_001718145.1 Orchesella cincta
GTTGTTCTAATTGATTACTGGCCCTTTTGTAACCCGGGGTACACACTCAATTAGGGGCTTTAGGTATACAGTATGCTTAGAAGTCCAGTATAATTAAAATCATTTATCGCATAGGGTATACACTGTCTAATTATATTCTACGCTAATTTGATTATTAACCTTATCTAGGTTATAAGAAAACCAACATGGACTAAGAATGGAATTTAATATATTTATTAGCATTAGATTCTATCGACACGAACATGACTACAAATTTACGATTTTATTGTCTTTAATTGCCACTTTACGCATCTCACATCCTGAAGCAGTAGATAGGATAAACCAAGCAGAAATAAACTGGGAGCTGGATTCCTAAATTGATTTAGCATTTGATATTTTCGGAAGTAGTAGGTATATTCAAATCGAGAAATTACAATTACACGGAGTTTGCTATCTAAATCATTTACTCAATTGTATGACTTGTGATGTTGACAAACTCGCACGAGACGGTTAATTTCGTCTATATAAATATGGAAAAACCTTTAAAACGTTGATGAGAATGATAAATATGACATCAATATTGTATTATTATGTATTAATTATTATTTATTACCATATCGCTGATCTCATTCCAAGGTTGGTTCGACTAAACAGGGATGATTATTTTATTTTTACATTGATTAAGTCAGTCAAATTAGTAAATTAATTAGTCAAAGTTAATAATAATACAAGTCATTCAAACTAGTTACAGTCTTTTATATAACAACTAACAGTGATATCACGATCATGCTTGCTTGATCACTATTATTGAAAGTTTTAGAATGTGGTTTTTAAGTTATTTTCTTAAGATAACTAGTTTTAGAATAGAATTAGGATACTCTTACCTAAAACAATAGTTATAAGTATAAATAACTTTTAAATATGATAATTAGCTACTTAATAATAGTAGGTGTACCGTAAGGTTTACGAGCCGTGGAGGCAATTCAAGGGAGTCAGCTCCTCCAAAAAGTTATTAGCCCCTAATTTGATCTTGATTGCAGGACACGACCTGATAAATCTTTCAGTTGATTTGATTTTAACTCTTTGGTGGGCTACAATGTTTCCCTCATTTCTACTGGCAATGTGCCGCTTAAACTTTATGAGTACTAGTTTAGAATCCACGTAAACACCAACCATTCCACTAATGCAGACAAGAAACACAGCCACACAATTCATTAATAATGTGACTAGGAAGCCAATTGTAAATAAGTTTTTAAAGTTCCAATCTATCATCACAAGAACTGTCATGGTTATGGAGAGGAGGAGCAGTGGAATTATGGCAAATATTAAAACTGAGCTTGCTAATATTTGGTTGCCCAAAATAGCAAATACTTGAATTTTCCTATAAGTTCTGCTAACTCCAATGCCAGTTATATCCAATGATTTGTTGTATCTAAAATATATAAAAAAAACAACTGTGAAGCTTCGTTAATATTTTAATTCAATGCATTTTTTACTTACGATTTAAGATGCTCTCGTAGACGAAGGTAGCACATTGTTTGAAGTCCAGAAACTATAAATACCCCAGCCCATATCCCAAATTCCCATATCACACATAACTTTTACCACATTATTTAGCCATGTCGGAACAGTTTCTTTAACAAGGCATTGTGGTATAAACCAGTAACCCACGAGACTGCATTTGCATGGATTGTGCCAGTGAAATGCGACATTAAAGGCTGGAAATGTAAAGCCACTGAGATATATTCCCCATGCAAACATCATATTGCAAGTTGCAAGCAAACCATTTTCGTTCGTCACCTTCGTTGTCTGTAAGTATGTCTTAAAAAGTCCGTCAACATACAACACAATTTCAGACTTTTTAAGCTGGCACAAATTTAAGTAAAAGTTTATCATGGAAAGAGCCCCAACAAGGACTGCAGAAACAAGATTATTTAGCTTGTCATTGGCGTAAGTTTCACCATTACGAAGTACCACAGTAATGATTGCCTGGCAAAAAATAATAGATGTGAGAATCGTGTGAAATCTAATTTGAGATGAGACCGCCTTTGAGAAACTTTATTTATAAGTTGAATGTTATTCGTTTTGTCCCATTCAAAAGGAATGCTTTGAAAGCGGCATCCAAAATAGCTGAATTTTGATAAAGATTTTTTGTAATCCTTGGAAAGGGCCGATAATTGATTTCTAAATGTAGCTTTGGCGAACTTCATTTTTCCAAAAAAAATTTCAACTCACAAAGTAACAAAAACATGGACTGAATTTACACCCGCAGATTTGAAAGCACCTGGGCTCAATGCAAACAAAATTGTGTGACTGTTGGAGCGTATTTCATTAATAGCGCATCTAAAAGAAACTAGACAGTGTAAGGTTGACTATCGCAAACTCCCAATTCGTAAGAAATTGATTCAAGAAGGCACATTCAAGCAAAATTGATTAAGTCTGGTCCAGTTTCTGGATATTACAATCGATTAAGATAAGAAATAAATGCTGGTAGCCAGTAGGGTAAAATCAAACAATACAGCTTATCCTCCTTATTGCCGCTTATCATCCTTAAATTATCGTTAAATCCTGAGTTTATCTCTGTCCTCCTTAATTATCCACTTACCCTCCTCAGTTATCTCTTAATTATCACTAATACTGCTTAATTGTCACTTATCGTCTTTAATTATCACTTATCCTCCATAATTATGAATTACCCTCCTCAGTTATCTCTTAATTATCACTAATACTCCTTAATTTGCACTCATCATCCTTAATTGTCACTTATCATCCCTAATTGTCACTTATATCCCTTAATTGTCACTTATCCTTCACTATCCTAGACATTTAAGTCAAGACATTGTAGAATACAGGTCGTACAAGAAAATTGACTCTGAAAAATTATTGAAAGAACTAGAAAAGGTAAATTGGGCATGTATTAAGAGTCCAACAGTTGATGAAATGTTACTGAGATTCGAGAATATTGTTCTTACTTATCTTAATGCGCATGCACCAATAATGAAAAAAATTTGTAAAGGTCAGCAAGCACCTTGGTTTGATAAAAAATTAACAGATCTATGTAGGCAACGTAATGCTACAAAACAAAAGTTTGACAAATTACTAGACCCTGTAGAATATAGTGTTTATAAAAGACTGAAAAACAGGTCAAATGTACTAGCCAACAAAGCGCAGAAAAGGTATTTTCGAAACAAATTTGAAACGTGCAAAGATTCGGTAGATGTGTGGAACACAATGAATGAGCTAGTTAAGTTTAGAAAAAAATCACAGCTACCGATTGTGAAACTTGTGAATTCTGCTGGAAGAGTAGCTGAAAAAGATGAGGATATCTGCGATATGTTAGCTCAAGAATTTATAGTTGAAAATTCGAAAAGTGATGTAACAGAATTAGAATTAGAAATTAAGCAGTATGAATCGACTTTTATGAATGATAACCCAAAGTATTCTCCCAAAAAAATCACGAGAAGTGAAGTTAAAGAAGCTCTAGCATATGTGAAAAGAGTAATGATAGTAAGGACTCAATCCCTAGGAGAATACTCAAGGAGTATGCAAGTGTGCTGAGTGAACCAATTGCGATGATCTTCAATAAAATACTAACTTGTGGTGTGATTCCAAAGAAGTTTAAATCAGCAGTTTGTACTCCACTATACAAGGGTAGGGGTGAGTACACATCTTCGTTAGCTTATAGAGCCATTTATGGTCTTACCTTCTTGACCAAAGTGTTTGAAAGAATTTTATACCGACGTCTATTAGAAATGACGAATGATCTGTTATTAAAAATGCAACATGGTTTCAGGTCTAATCGGTCATGTGAAACAGCGGTAGCAGTTTTTACTCAATCAATATTCGACATTATTGATAAACGAAATGGTAAGGCCCTTGCCATCTTTATTGATTTTACAAAAGCATTTGACACGATTACCCACAAATTGCTGTTGGAAAAACTAATGAAAAAATTTCAAAATCGTATAGAACCCTACATGATAAAAGTTTTAGTTAACTATTTTATAGAAAGGTTTTTTGTGATTAAAAAGGACAAATTTGTATCAAAGTCCTATTCAATCAAAGCTGGGACGCCTGCAGGCTCCTGTCTAGGCCCATTCTTATTCTCACTTTTTATTAATGATATTGATGAAGCTTCTGCACTTCCGTTTGTATTATATGCAGATGACGATGTCTTGTTTACAGATGCAACTGATCTTGAGATGGGTCTTAAGAATGTAAATGAATGTTTTGCCAAGTTAGGTGAATGGTGCTCACTAAACAACTTAGTTATAAATCCTTTAAAAACCAAGGCCATGTTATTTCACAAACCCACGGATTATAGGTCGAAGGGACTACTTGGTGAATCTATAATACTGAACGGTGTAAATATTGAGGTCGTTCAAGATTTTAAATACTTAGGAGTTCAAATAGATTCCACACTCGTTTTTAAGAAGCACTATAACTATGTGAAATCAAGAATGAATAGTGCACTAGGAAGAATGTACTCATTTAGAAGATTTTTCAGTGAGAACGTTGTAAAAAATTTCTTTCTAGTTACGTAGTTAGTATACCTGACTTTTGTTTGATAATTTGGTCAATTCAGGACAATATTCAGCTTGAAAAGCTACAGAAAAAGATAAATAGATTTTTACTTGTTTACTTTCATGGTGTGAAAACCAAAAAGAGCAAATCCAGCATTTCCTCATCGACTGAAAATGTATATGATCTTCTAGAACGTGTTAATCTTATGACAATCAGTGAGCGCAGGAAACTCTCGCTGCTCAATTTTGTAAGTAAAAGTGGAGGAAATGAAATATTTCAGGATTGGTTTGCTGAGACAGCACGTAGAAGCAATGATGCTCCAAGCAAAGTCAGTAGACTTAATGTATCGAGATTTCAATCGAAAATTTTTAGGGACAGCTTAAAATGGGCTGCAACGTATAATTGGAATAGTTTTGTGCAAGAACTTAAACCTAGTGATGTAATCGACATCAGAACATTTGTTAGAGCTTGTGAACAGCACATTTTAAAGAAGCGAAAAGATATTTATACCAACTGAGGTTTAAACTATTATTTAATATTATTCATGGTTACGAAAATTTGTATGTTGTTAATCTGATTTGTCTTACAAAAATGGAATGATCTTTACACTGTTATGTGAATTAATGTTACGGTAGGGAGACCAATTGCTGTATTAGCGACTGATACCGATAACAATAAAGTCTTATCTTATCTTATCTTAGGAGTCTTGTTTTGTGCTGCATATTCTTGCGTTGATGCAGGTAGGGCTTTACTCTGGGTCCCAAACTTGAAAATTCGACAAAACGGCTCAAATCTACCTGATTCCGTATTCAAACCATACTTTCTGCCCCTTAAACGCACAACACACGTACACAACGTAAGTACTTGACCAAATTCAAGTACCAACTCTCAAACTCTGTATGCACCTACGAAGTTTGAGACTTGGGATCTATAGCACACTGAACATTTCTGCTCTGTCATTCTGTCACTCACCACGTTATAAAGAAACACTTGTTGCAAGTACAGACTAGCTGAAATACTTGGTTTTAAGTTATTTTTATAAATAATAAAGTTATTGGTTTTGGTCTTAAATCTTCAACAAAAAGTTGATAAGATAAAAATTCGGATTGGACAAGCCGTGACTGCAGGTTTCGAAAATAAAAGTGACAGAAATAAAACCTGGATTTTTAAACAAATCAGACTTGCAGAAACAACACTTTAAATTGGATAAGGTGAACACAAATAATAGTAATCCTCCTGATCAGTGAATGTGTTTATAAACATAGAAACGGTACTACATACATTGTAACATTCACTTGTAATTATTTGTATATTTCAGAAACGCAGCCCAAACCATAATGGCCAATCGGTGCTTGACAGACAACCACCAGTTCGAATGTATATATTGTCCAAAAACATTCAAAAACAATTCACTATTGATGGGTCATCTTCTTTTACCATAAAAGAGAAGCCGTTTTCCTGTTCCACTTGTGGATGCCGTTTGGACAAAAAAGGGCACCTGACAGTTCACTTAAATGTCCACACTGTAGAAAAACCCTTCAAGTGCGGAAAGTGTGGAAGGAAGTTCAGGCATAAATGCAATTTGAAAAGACATTTAAAGATACACGAAGTAGGAGAAAAATCATTTAAATGTCCCTTTTGTAGCAGGGCATTCAGATTTCAACAAGAGCTGTTTAGCCACATAACAACACACATTGGGGAAAAACCATTCGAATGTAAACTTGTGTGGAAAGATTTCGAAAGAACGGAAAAGAACGACTGGGAATACATTTTAGAACCCACACTTGAGAAAAACCTTTCAAATGCAATATTTGCCGTCGAACTTTAGCCAAAAGTTCAAGTCTCAAATCTCATTTAAAAATACACACTTGAGAAACCTCTTTCAAGTGTAACTTTTGCAAAAAAGCATTTCGTAGGCGCTCGGACTTAAATCGTCATTTTAAAACTCACAGTGGAATTGGGGAGTAGGAATTTGAGTTTATTTGTAAGGGTGAATCATTCCGAACTTTGTATGTTAACAGAACCAGACTTGTTATGAATTATTAAATGTTTTCAGTAAAACTGCTATTGGCACATCGTTTCGTCAACAATTGGAATATTGAGTTTGAAATTTGTTTGTGATATATATTTAAAACGGGTACTCAATAATCATTTAAGTGTACATACATTTGAATAAATTAAGAATGTCCATTGTACCTACTAAATTTTTGTATACTTACATAATTAAGTTATTTTTACTCTAACGTTTAACTTTAATTTTAAAAAGTATTCTTGTAATTACGTTAATTTTAGTTTTATAAACATTTGAAATAAATACCATGCAATACCTTTTAATGTCAGTTAATCTTGTCATTTTGACTCGGTAAAACTTTTAAATTAAAAGCACTCTGTAAAATCTGATTTTAAACCACGTAACGTTTAATACTTGTGATTGCTAAAAAGTGTGGCTTTAAATTTTTTAAACATGAGAGTATCGAATTTGTTACTCTCATGTATAAACTAACTTTAATATTGTTCTAATTAATTCATTCTGAAGTTCACCACCACTATCCGAAGGACTCGCCAATAATGCTTAGATTTTGCAAAGGGGCATTGAGAGAAAATGATACATCAAAGTTCAATTCTGATTAATACACATGCTTGTGTTCGTACAAATCTGAGTTAATGCAAATATTATTATTATCGTGCAGCTGGAAATTCATCAGCGATTTTCAATAAAGGCATCAGTAAGCTCAAAAATCCATGTCATTAATAATAACTTTATTGTCCCCATCAATCAATTGGTATTATAAAACTTTTGAAGTACTAAGTTATGCAATATGTTTGTTTTTAGTTGTTTTTCATAAACTGTGACGTTTGAAGTACTTAGTCCACTAGATGGCTTTTAACTCAATCATACACTTCTTGAGTCGTGAGATCAAACTTAAAATTCATGCAATGTAGCATTGAGCTGTCCAACCCCAGTTTCATAAATCATTTTCAAACTGAAAGAGAAATGTGTTCATTGAAACATTGTTAAATAACTAAGTAAATGTTAAACTACACATTTAGCTATTTCTTGTTAATTTAAGCCTTTACCTCTTGTTCTCTTCCAATTGTTTACACAACTCTGCAAAGTCACCTTCTCACACTAACTGTTTACCTTCATCGTCCGTTTCCCTTCCAATTGAGATTCCTGTCCCTCATTTTCAACAACAGTAAAATTGTAAACATCCATATTTCAAACCCAGTAGCTTAATACGACCCCATATTTTTCCAAAAATGTTGGTATCTCTTGAGAAAATGAGGTCAACTTCACACACGAATTTCTTCACCAGTAATAGTTCCTTGATTGATTCGTATATCTTCATATCGTATAAGTTTAAAGCCAACCGTTTGAAACTCCGAACTTTATTTTGAAACATTTTTCACAAAATGTTTTTTTTAAATTCAATTTTTTTTCATATTGTAATAAATACACACATAAGTTGGTTCCAGTACTCACCTCTGAAATGCGTATTCAACTGTGTCCTTTCTAGCCATGAGCTGTATCGAAAAGCGATGCACGTCCTGATGCCTGGATCTCCTTTCAGATTTAAATGGACTGGTTTCTATCATTCTTCAAATATCATTTCGTTTTACATCTAATCAGTCAAAATTGTATTCCAAAACCCATACTGGCATGTCATCCTTGATCCTAGGCGATAGTGCTATGGCCTATTATCTTAGCGCCAAAAAAGTTAAAATGAAAAGGATGTAAAGAAACAAGATTTAAATTAGGCAAAGAACAATATAATTCATCAGCAGTTAAAATGGTTTGGTTTGACTTTACCCTACCGGTTACTAACATATATTACTCGTTTAGTTTTGTTTTGCCAAGACTACTTTGGCTAATCGTTTGATTGCAAAACGCTAAACTATTCATCAGAGGTATTTAAACATCATTCTGCTTTAAATGGTGTCACCAAATATATACATTGCCGAAGAGATTGTGGTATATTATGAAAGTCAAAACTGTATGGACAAAATTGTCGACAAGTGAACAATCAGGCTTCTGGTGCTCATAAATATTCATCTTTAAAATACAACGGTCGGTTTTCCGACAACTTTTTCTACTTGCTCGCCTCAGAGTTGAAGCTTGAACAGAAACTTTTAAAATATATTTATCAAAAGGTCTTAACTTTCTTGTAATATCCCGAAAATTATGGATTCTTATTATCTCCTTTTGGTTGGTTTTAATGGAAATTTTTTTCTACGCTACGCGTTGAAACAATCAAACTGTTTATGATTTGGAAAAATTTTCGATACATTTCTGCTCATTGGCATGGCATTAAATTTTCAATTGTTTTTTATGAAAACTATGTGGGTTTGAGCTTTATGATTTTTGGTGAATCATTTTCAGACACGGCGGAACCAGTGTCGCCATTGAAACAAATACAAGAATCCTTAATGAGCAGATGCCCGCCTGCAATGACAAAATTCCGTTTTAGTTATGTAATGGCTAGGAAGGAGGTAACATTAGCTCAGCTGAAGTAAAAGCAACTACTTCTTACAAAACTTACCTTAAATCTGGAATACTCCTTGATATTGTTGGGGAAATACGTATATCATGGCTTAACAAGATTGGCTGATGAATAGATATTCTATTCTTGCCGAGAATGATTAATTGGCATGGAACTTGGCTTAATTCATAAATGTCACCTTTTTCAAGCTACTGTTATTTATGAAAGTGAATGTTTTGCTTGATTTAAGGCCGTTCACCAAGGATAACTAAGCCAGTCAAAGCTTATCATTCATTGCAAACGAACACAATAAAGCATGGCAAACAACAAAGAGTAGAGCTTTAAATGAACTCGCAAGTACAGCCATAAAACGATTGACAAAAATTCTTAAGATAAAAAGGGGTAGTAGAAGAACCCAATACATCTAAATTATGTAATAAGACTGCCAGCACGCCACAAAACTAGCCGTCATATAAAGACCAAACATAGATACATTTTTCACATCATAAGCAATTCAGTTGCTAAAATAAACTTATCATTACAGAAAGCATTGCCAACAATGCCATTAACATAACCGTCAGCTGCACATTTCAGATATTATTACCCACACAGAAACATATCGTTCAACTATTCAGTGCCTGTTCTGAGTATAAGAATTTCCCATTTGTGACTACCTTTTTAAAATTGAAAAAATGCATTACAAAACAAATTGTTATTTTATATGAATATGCCATGAATAAAGCAAAAAGTAACGTTAGGACTGCTACCATATAATTTCTACAATATCCTTCATACAATAATTTAGGGAAAATGAAACCCTTAACATAAATATTTAGAGGATTTTATGGATGCTGGTTGTTCTTGGGGTTTGCAGGAAAGGTACCCTATCATGTTCCAAACCTCAGCATTGGATAAAAACGGCTGAAATCTACCAGAACGAGTATACACCATCCATTCTAAGCTTTTATCACACAACACATGCACACAGTGTATGAAAGTGACCAACTCCAGGTACCGAAACTTATGCAGTGTATTTACTTACAAGGTTGAATTTGGAGCTCACACAGTATTTAAGCTTCGTCTCACCATCCGTCAACACGTTTTCCAATATGCGTCGGTTCCTGAACGAAGTTTAATTCTTAGTATTATTGAGTTTTGCTTTGAAATTTTCAAAAAACGTTGAAGTTATTTACATCATAACAGATTTAACAGGCATGCACAAGCTATTAACTATAGATCTTGACAAGTATTATGAGGCAGAACATGAACTCAACCCCGATTTTTACTTTCAAAAAGCCTTGTTGGAACATTATACCAGATATGTGAGATCAGAACGAGTAATTTTCATTGTCTTGGTCAATGAACATTGCATAAATAAATACAAATGCCATTCGGTTTTCATTTGTAACATTTTTTTGTTTCAGAAGTTGAAGTGTACATCATTTTGCTGACTCGTCATGGGTAATCGGGATGATATTGGAAGCAACAGATTTGGATGTGTGTTTTGCCAGAAAACATTTAAAAGCAACTACGATACGATGAGGCATCTGCTTACGC
>LJIJ01005961.1:0-10541 GCA_001718145.1 Orchesella cincta
TATGTAGCCCATCGAGTAATAAAGTGCCATAAACGCTTGCATATACCATTCTTGATAAAAGTAGCCACAGTGGATGTTGCAAGGGAAAACAGGAGGGTTATGAGATTCAGAAGTTTATCATTTAAATATGTTTATGCTATTTG
Organism: Orchesella cincta; assembly: GCA_001718145.1. Lineage (NCBI taxonomy): Eukaryota > Metazoa > Arthropoda > Collembola > Entomobryomorpha > Orchesellidae > Orchesella > Orchesella cincta. The sequence goes on from LJIJ01005961.1 coordinate 144, forward strand.
TTTGTATGCGTCAGGGAATGGTAGATTATTCTAGAAGAAGTGATCAGAGGTCAAAGAGAAAACGCCAGCGAGCGAGTCAGTCGAACGTGTAATCATCACGAGGAAGAGCAACGCGATAGTGAAAGTAGATTTTGAGTCAGTGAGTTAGTTAATTGAGTTAGGTCCCTGTCAGCTTGATCTTATGGAATAAAAACCTGTTAATCTTACTTTAATGCTGTGTCGTCGTGTGCTAATTATTCCTATATTTAAGGAACATCGTAAGGACATTTTAGCATAAAGCAAAGTGTGAAAGTATCATCATCATCTCAGGAAGCTAAAGCAAAGGGAAACTCATAGCCCTAGAATTCACGTACTAAGTAGCCAATTTTGCGCTGATAAAGTAGCCAAATTGATAGGTAGCCCAATTGGGATAAAGTAGCCAAATGGTGATAAGTAGCCAATTTGGCTATGTTGGAATACATGGATAGGTATCGTGGAACACATCCCTTCCAAAACTGACATTACCCACAACTTAATAGAGTCTCATATGTGCATTTATGTGTAATTTGATGTGCTGAATCCGATGGTGAAATCGATTTACGATTTATTGAACCGTTTAAAAATGAGACTCAACATATCCAATATGGCTACTTTTGACTTTTTGCCATACCTATCTGTATTAAAAAAGCCTAGCCACTATGGCTACTTTGAGGTAGCCAATTTGGTGATAACAGGATAGCCAATGTGGGCCATGTTCCTGGAGCCTGACGTTAAATGTTTGGTTTGCCAGTCATCGAATATTTCATACTGTTTGTCAAAATATGTTGATTTGAATTGCAAAATCTGACTACATATTTATAGCCATAACTGCTCTTCAACCTATATAAGAATTCCATTTGGTCATCACTCATAACATTTGTGGTCTCAATTTAAACTATTGTTCAGCCAGAAGTATTGTAAATTAAAAAAATTTGCAATTGCAATTTGCCAGCAAGCGTCATAAAAGGTAGCCTGACATTACACCGTGCTCCCCGCTGCGCATAAATATGTAGTGGTAATCAGAAAAGGAAGTTTTAAAGAAAACTAGACGTATTTTGTTATTATAAGCTACTTGGCCTTCAGGCACGCTTTTTTACACAGGAATTGACAATGCTACGCAAATCTCTGCTGACACTAACAGTAACCTAGTAAGTTTACAATTCGTTTCAATAAAAATCAAAACAGGATATTTTGCTATGTAACAGTTAGTTTAATTAAATGAAGAGACGAAGCGTGCCTCAAACTTTTTATCTCGGATTTTCGCTGAAAATTTGAAGATAGCTCATTTTGAGGCGTAGATTACGAACAATTATTCGCAAACAACGCGGAATTGTTTGTTTTTTTGCCATTTTCCCCTGGGATGGCGCCACGATCGTTAAATTTCTCTAATTATGGCGGATTCATAATCTACGCCATCAAAATGAACTATCCTGCAAATTTTCAAGCGAAATCGGAGCCAAAAGTTGAGGCACTGGCGTCTCTGTCTTTAATTAAACCCCACTTCACAAATAATTTTATTAGTAATTTCTATACGTAATCATTTTGACAAATTAACAGTAATGCCAACAGTTTTTTTTTGAGATGTTTTTTTTTAAAAATTTTTTTTTTTTTTTTTTTTTTTTTTTTTTTTTTTTTTTTTTTTTTTTTTTTTGTTTTTTTTCTTTCACATCCTTAGAATGGAAGTCCGTGTAAAAACCATGCAAGCAATAATTCTACTATTTATTTATTATTGACTGATTGCAATTGACACCAAATGTTATTTTTCAATTCATGGAAGAACCTTTGGGAACATGTATTCATATCTACTTTGAAGATGTTGAAACTTTCCATTCAATATAGATAAACTGAGGAACGCCAATTTTGTGTAGTAGCTGCATATACATTATGCTTGTGGGGGATATATGATGATTCACGAGAGATTAGTTGGGGACTGTTGAGTACCAAATGACCACATAAGTTCATACTTCAGTTGAAGCTGTTGTATTATTCTCATCCTAAACGTTTAAGAAAGACTACCATTGGTGACCACTCTAGTATTCAGGATTAAAATATATCGTGGAGTGCCCACTTTATTTCATTCTGATTTGAATTTTTCCAAACACAGCTAAACTGAATTCGTTATCCAAAATATATTACTTGAATTTTGCAAATATTATACACATCATGTGGGATGTTATTAGTTTTTAACCAAACCAGAATTAAAAATTTTTAATGCCAAATCACTCTCTTGTTGTGTTGAGAGAGATATTTGTTAAAATCACTAGATATTTAAGATAATTGTTGCTGGACAGAATTATTTCACAAATTCAAAACATGCCTATCTACGATTTTTTTCGAATAGAATATTATTTTCATTAGTTGTAGATTAAGTTAAGCTTTTCGCCTGGACCAAATTCCCTGTGAACCGCAATGTTTCATTTTAAAAGCATCAATCCCAACCGGGGATTTGCAGATGAAAGAAAACGACTAAGGTCACTTAAAAGCAACACGATATCGAATTTTTATAGCTAAATATATCCAAAAAATATCCGCTCCATTCAAGAATAAAACATCAGCATCGTCTTTTATGAATCCTTATCATTATTATGACCGATCATGCTCGGAATCAATCAAATGGATTATAGTTTTTTTTCTTATGGCATTAAAATATTCACTTGCAATATTTGACTTCTTTATTTCCAACTCATCAATAGCTGAACCTAGTGCAATGGTTTTATTAAAAATTGCTGTAAATCTGTCTTTTATTGTTGAAAGACGTAAAGGAAACTACGAATTTGGAATCCTGTCGCAGTATCGTTATAATAGAGAATTGCACTAGGTTCAGCTATTGATGAGTTGGAAATAAAGAAGTCAAATATTGCAACGTGATATTTTAATGCCATAGAAAAAAAACTATAATCCATTTGATTGATTCCGAGCATGATCGGTCATAATAATGATAAGGATTCATAAAGACGATGCTGATGTTTTATTCTTGAATGGAGCGGATATTTTGGATATATTTAGCTACAAAAATGCGATATCGGTGTTGCTTTTAAGTGACCTTAGTCGTTTTCTTTCATCTGCAAAATCCCGGTTGGGATTGAATGCTTTTAAAATGAACATTGCGGTTCACAGGGAATTTGGTCCAGGCGAAAAGCTTAACTTAATCTACAACTAATGAAAATAATATTCTATTCGAACACAAATCGTAGATAGCACATTTTGAAATTTGTGGAAATAAATCTGTCAGCAACAATTATCTTAAATATCTAGTGAATTTGAACAAATATTCTCCCAAAATGACTTCCAAAATGGAAAGATGACAAGAGAGTGATTTGGCATTAAAAATTTTTAAATTCTGGTTTGGTTAAAAACTAATAACATCCCCACATGATGTGTATAATTATTTGCAAAATTCAAGTAATATATTTTGGATAACGAATTCAGTTTAGCTGTGTTGAGAAAAATTCAAAATCAGAATGAAATAAAGTGGGCACCTCCACGCATATATTTAATTCCTGAATACTAGAGTGGTCACCAATGGTAGTCCTTTCTTTAAACGTTTAGGATGAGATAAATACAACAGCTTCAACTGAAGTATGAACTTATGTGGTCATTTGGTACTCAACAGTCCCCAACTAATCTCTCGTGAATCATCATATTATATCCCCCACAAGCATAATGTATATGCAAGCTACTACCAAAATTGCGTTCTTCAGTTTATCTATATTGAATGGAAAGTTTCAACATCTTCAAAGTAGATATGAATACATGTTCCCCAAAGGTTCTTCCATGAATGAAAAATAACAATTTGGTGGTCAATTGCAATCAGTCAATATAAATAATTAAGCATTCATTGCTTGCATAGTTTTTAAAGGACTTCATTCTAAGGATGTGAAACATCTCAAAAAATACCTTTGCATTTACTGTTTAATTTGTCAAAATGATTACGTTATAGAAATACTTATAAAATTATGTGTAAAGTGGGGTTAAATTAAAGAAGAGACGAAGGTGCCTCCGATTTCGCTGAAAATTTGCAGGATAGTTCATTTTGATGCGTAGATTATGAATCCGCCATAATTAGAGAAATTTAACGATCGTGGCGCATCCCAGTGGGAAAATGGCAAAAAAACAAAAATTCCCGTTGTTTCGAAATAATTGTTCGTAATCTACGCCTCAAAATGAGCTATCTTACAAATTTTCAGCGAAATCGGAGATAAAAAGTTTGAGGCACCTTCGTCTCTTCTTTAATTAAACCTAACTTTACAATAGCAAAATATCCTGTTTTGAATTTTTTATTGAAACGAAATTGTAAAACTTACTAGGTATACCTGTAGTGTCAGCAGAGATTTGCGTAGCCATTGGTCAATTCCTGTGTAAAAAAGCGTGCTGAACAAGTAGCTTATAATAACAAAATTACGTCTACAGTTTTCTTTAAAACTTACTTTCTGAATTACCACTAACGTATTTATGCCAGCGAGCACGGTGTAAATGTCAAGGCTACCCTTTTATGACCTTTGCTGCAAATTGCATTGCAAATTTTTAATTTACAATACTTCTGCTGAACAATAGTTAAATTGACCAAAATGTTAATGAGTGATGACCAAATGGAATTCTAATAGGTTGAAGAGCAGTTATGGCTATAAATATGTAGGCTCAGATTTGCAATTCAAATCAACATATTTTAAAACAGTATGAAATATTGATGACTGGCAAACCAAACATTTACGTCAGCTCCAGGAAACATGGCCAAATTGGCTACTTTATCACCAAATTGGCTACCCTCAAAGTAGCCATAGTGGCTACCTTTTTAATACAGATAGGTATGGCAAAAAGTCAAAAAGTAGCCATATTGGATATGTTGAGTCTCATTTTTAAACGTTCAATAAATCGTAAATCGGATTCACCATCGGATTCAGCACACCAAATTACACATAAATGCACATATGAGACTCTATTAAGTTGTGGGTAAATGTCAGTTTTGGGAAGGATGTGTTCCACGATACCATCCATGTATTCCAACATAGCCAAATTGGCTACTTTATCACCAATTTGGCTACTTTATCACCAAATTGGCTACCTATCCAATTTGGCTACTTTATCACCAAATTGGCTACTTAGACGTGAATTCTAGCTATGAGTTTCCCTTTGCTTTACTTCCTGATGATGATGATAATACTTTCACTACTTTGCTTTATGCTAAAATGTCCTTACGATGTTCCTTAAATATAGGAATAATTAGCACACGACGACACAGCATTAAAGTAACGATTAACAGGTTTTTATTCCATAAGATCAAGCTGACAGGGACCTAACTCAATTAACTAACTCACTGACTCAAAATCTACTTTCACTATCGCGTTTGCTCTTCCTCGTGATGATTACCCGTTCGACTGACTCGCTCGCTGGCGTTTTCTCTTTGACCTCTGATCACTTTCTTCTAGAATAATCTACCACCTTCCCTGACCGCATACAACAAATAGCATAAAACATATTTCAAATGATAAACTTCTGAATCTCATAAAACCCTCTGTTTTCCTTGGCACATCCACTGTGGCTACTTTATCACAGAATTGGTTATGCAACGTTTATGGCTACTTTATTACTCGATAGGCTACATAGCAATTTTGGTATTTAATCAGCAAGTTGGTAAGATATTGCCTCACAGGCTATTCATTGCCACTACTTATACATACTTGTAAAGGCGGTTTATGGGAAGCTTACCATGATTTTCTTTCAAGCCAATTGTGTTCAGTGTTTAGCCGAGCACATCTTTCTGTGTGTGATGGGACGTAACACGGAGAATTATGAGCAGCTTAGTAAAAGTAACATGATCAACTGAATACTGGAAGAAGAGTGAGCTTTAAAGCGAAATTCCGACTTACTTTTATGCTACCATTTGACCTTGAAAATAGGATTAGTTCGAAAACACAGCCAATCATGTACAATACAACGTATCATTTGGCGTTTACCTACGACCTTGTACGTTGTGTATGTCTTTTGTTTTGCCAGAATTTGTATTTTTCATATACAATAATGAATTTGAACTACGAACCGACACTTATTATGCAAATAAATGCTTTAGTATATATGCAATTTTATGACGTTCACTGCCCTACCAATTTCTACAAACCATCTATTATAGCGCAACTGTCACTCAACGTAATTGGCATATTTGAAAACTGGTAATACTACGCACACAACCATGGAAGTACGAAATAAAAGCGTTTTACTCGTCACACTTACATACGTATGAAAAATTTAGAACAAACGAATTAATGATTTAAAGCTGATAACACACGACATTTTGTGCATACCAAAAACTTAAACCAAGAACTCAAAAACAAGGATTAGCTGTAATGTTAATACATCGCCAATTTGGTGATAAAGTAGCCAATTTCGCTAGGTAGCCAATTTGGTGATAAAGTAGCCAATTTCGCTAGGTAGCCATTTTGGTGATAAAGTAGCCAATTTGGCTAGGTAGCCAATTTGGTGATAAAGTAGCCAATTTGGCCTGTTTCCTGGAGCTGTACGTTTTAAGTGCAACGTTCGTGCAAACAAAAATACAATGCTTACAATTATAAAACTTCAAGCGGACCACCATAAAAAATTATCGTATACATAATTGATAATTTCCAATTAAGTGTATGATTATTTTTTAATTTACTTATAAAACATAATCTACCCTGGAAGATATTTCAAAGTTAAAAAACAACTCCAAATTTTACGTTACGTTATATAACTGTAATTTCTCCTATGTTTGGAGGCGAGGACAAATGTACTCAAAATATGAAAAATTTACCATTTAAAGACATTTTTATTAGATTCAAGCAAATTATTAAAATTTTACAGGTGACAGCAGTTTTCCATGGAGACAATGTCCTCCCTGTCCCATAGGATGCTACGCTCATGTGTACGTAATACTAAGCAATATTGGCATTAAATTATTTACAAAACAAAGCTGGCTGTAGTTGTCAGAATTACAACAAAATTGTTTTTTACTTAGCTTTTCATCTGTTAACACTAAAAGTTGTTTAAAAAATTTACATTAAATGTAAAATTAATAAATGTCGCACTTAATTTTTATGCAAAGCTTATACCAGTGCATTACAGCATGCAGCTACTTTTTGGTCGTAAGCAAAGCTCTAAAGTACCTCTAGTTACCCCTCGAAAAAACACCAAGACACTAACCCTTCCCATTACAAACTGATTCCCATGCCGCATTGCAATTGGTTTGCAAGAACGACAAAACATTTTATCAATTTGTTTACCTTAGAACTTCCCCATTTACTTCCGCTCCAATTCCAAGACCTTAAGGACTTGCTTCCTTTGACAAATAGAAATCTTCCCAGTTCCATCACAATGCTCCAGGTGCTCATAAACATAAACGCCCAAATAAGCAATTGCGCTTTTGATAGATATTGTAATTCGCTCCAATATCGAATCAGGACGAAGTTACAGTAGAGAGATGTAGCTATAAAGTTACATTACAGATCACGAAGAATACACCAAAAAAAGAAATGAAGTTGGAGTGAAGAACCTGAATCGACCTGAATACCTGTTTCACATTTTCTGGAGTTCTCAGAGTGTCATCAGTATTGTAACTGGACCGGCCAATTCGCAGCTCCCAAACAAGAAGTGATGATATGTAAACGGAATAAACGATAACTGATTCACCTACAATTAGTAACTTAGGTGTACGACTATTAGGAGGTAAGCGTGAAATAAAATTACAGATATTCTCAACGGAAAGGTAAAATACGAATCCGGTATGAGATCGCCAAGAAAAATGCCACCTGTTGGATCATAAATCAAGAATAGGAGAATTAGAAAGTAAGACGTTCCTGTCAGTATTGCAAATAGCCAAGAACAACATCCAAGATAAAATTGGTTTTACTGTTTTCCGGTCGAATGATGAGTAATACTTTCCTAAAAAAAATATTCTGATTTTACATACATACTACATTAATATCATCAGCCTACTGGACTACATAAACTTACTTTGCATATTCAAAAGGAGTTGAAGAAAGCTATTGATTACTCTAAGGAATCGTGAAATACCAGCTACTATTAGAAAACACTACTGTAGAAAGAATGCCTGCCATTTTTCTTGGGCGATCTCAACCGGAACCCGTATTTTAACCTTTCCGTTGAGAATATTTGTTTTAATTTTGTTTCACGCTTACCTCCTAATTAGTTGTACACCTAAGTTTACTAATTTAGGTGAATCAGTTATTCCGTTATTCCTTTACAATATCATCACTTCTTGTTTGGGAGCTGCGAATTGGCGGTCCAGTTACAATATGATGCACTCTGAGAACTCCAGAAATTGGTTTGGCAGGTTTACAGGTCAATTCAGGTTCTCCAACCCAACTTCATTCTTTTATTGGTGTATTCTTCGTGGATTTGTAATGTAACTTTATAGCTACATCTTCTACTGTAACTTCGTCCTGATTCGATATTGGAGCGAAACAATATCTATCAAAAGCGCAATTGTAATTTGGGCGTTATATGTTTAATGAGGCACCTGAGCATTGTGATGGAACTGGGAAGATTCTATTTGTCAAGGAAGCAGTCCTTAAGGTCTTTGGAATTGAGCGGAAGTAAATGGGGAAGTTCTAAGGTAAACAAATTGATAAAAATGTTTTGTCGTTCTTGCATAACAATTGCAATGCGGCGGGAATCAGTTGTAATGGGAAGGGTTAGTGTCTTGGTTTTTTCGAGGGTAACTAGGGTACTTTAGAGCTTGCTTACGACCAAAAAGTAGCTGCATGCTGTAATCTGGTATAAGTTTGCAATAAAAATTAAGTGCGACATTTATTTTAATTTTAATTTAATGTAAATTTTCTAAACAACTTTTAGTGTTAACAGATAAAGCTAAGTAAAAAAAATTTTGTTGTATTCTGACCCAACTACCAGCCAGCTTTGTTTTGTAAATATTAATGCCAATATTGCTTAGTATTACGTACACATGAGCGTAGCATCCTATGGGACAGGAAGGACATTTTTCTCCATGGAAAACTCTGTCACTGTAAAATTTTAATAATTTGCTTGAATCTAATAGAAATGTCTTTAAATGGTAATTTTTCATATTTTGGAGTACATTTGTCCTCGCCTCCAAACACAGGACAAATTACGTTATAGTAACATAACGTAAAATTTGGAGTTGTTTTTTTAATTTGAAATATCTTCCAGGGTAATTATGTTTTATAAGTAAATTAAAAAATAATCATACACTTAATGGAAATTATCAATTATGTATACAGATTAATTTTATTTATTGGTGGTCCGCTTGAAGTTTTATAATTGTAAGCATTGTATTTTTGATCGAATCGTTGCACTTAAACGTACAGCTCCAGGAAACATGGCCAAAATTGGCTACTACACCAAATTTGGCTACCTAGCCAAATTGGCTACTTTATCACCAAAATGGCTACCTAGCCAAATTGGCTACTTTATCACCAAATTGGCTACCTAGCCAAATTGGCTACTTTATCACCAAATTGGCGATGTATTAACATTACAGCTAATCCTTGTTTTTGAGTCTGGTTTAAGTTTTTGGTATGCACAAAATGTCGTGTGTTATCAGCTTTAAATCATTAATTCGTTTGTTCTAATTTTTCATACGTATGTAAGTGTGACGAGTAAAACGCTTTTATTTCGTACCTTCCATGGTTGTGTGCGTAGTATTACCAGTTTTCAAATATGCCAATTTCGTTGAGTGACAGTTGCGCTATAATAGATGGTTTGTAGAAATTGGTAGGGCAGTGAACGTCATAAAATTGCATATATACTAAAGCATTTATTTGCATAATAAGTTCGGTTCGTAGTTCAAATTCATTATTGTATATGAAAAATACAAATTCTGGCAAAACAAAAGACATACACAACGTACAAGGTCGTAGGTAAACGCCAAATGATACGTTGTATTGTACATGATTGGCTGTTGTTTCGAACTAATCCTATTTTCAAGGTCAAATGGTAGCATAAAAGTAAGTCGGAATTTTGCTTTAAAGCTCACTCTTCTTCCAGTATTCAGTTGATCATGTTACTTTTACTAAGCTGCTCATAATTCTCCGTGTTACGTCCCATCACACACAGAAAGATGTGCTCGGCTAAACACTGAACACAATTGGCTTGAAAGAAAATCATGGTAAGCTTCCCATAAACCGCCTTTACAAGTATGTATAAGTAGTGGCAATGAATAGCCTGTGAGGCAATATCTTACCAACTTGCTGATTAAATACCAAAATTGCTATGTAGCCTATCGAGTAATAAAGTAGCCATAAACCGTTGCATAACCAACTTCTGTGATAAAGTAGCCACAGTGGATGTGCCAAGAAAACAGAGGTTTAAGGAGATTCAGGAAGTTTATCATTTGAAATATGTTTTATTGCT
>LJIJ01005962.1:0-10539 GCA_001718145.1 Orchesella cincta
CGAGGGACATCCTTGGTGGCATCTGCACCCACCAGAAAAAGAGTTGAAAGTACCCCCAAAAAGCTATTAGGGCGAAAATCAGATTCCTCAAGACCGTATGCCGTTTGCAGACGATGCATTCCCATTTTGAGCCCTTTTATTTGCTCTGCAGAGAGTGCGCTTGTGTTTAGCTTTGTGTCCAATATTTGGAGGATGTGGGAAACAAGTTTTCTGTGATTGTAAGGAAACTCTTGCTCCATTTTAATTTGAAGTTCCTCCAATTGCAACGGAGAAAGTGTTTTAAAGATCCAGTTCTATTGTGAGTCAAGTATGCAAATAAACTGGTATGGAAGCAAAAGTTGGGTTTCATTTTGTGTGTTCTTGGAGAACTGTTGGAAATTTGGAAAATTGCCAAATCTTTTTAGTTGTAACTTACGTGAAAGAAAAGGTTTCCTGGAATAATGGAGTTTATTAACCAAACCATCAAAAAATAAGCTACGTTTATAACATTTCTTTGCATAGATTTCAGTGAGATTGTTTCAGATGGCCACATGTGTCCAACTTTAATCTTTGATATTTAGGAGGTCAAAATGATATAATGCGTTATATCTAAAAAAAATCATTGCCCACTTCTAGTCTCATTGTAGATGAATGTGTACACTTTCCTTGTTGCAAGTTCTCTGTATTCCTTCTTAATAAATTTATTTTATTTATGTTTAAAACACCACTAGTTGAGTAAAATATTAATGTGGTTAACTTCTTCATATGATATAACATGCATGAAAACATATTACCTGATTTGTTTGTCATTTCATGGGGTAATATAAAAACGCAAATTGGGATTTCGAACATAATGTATTAAAGAACGATAAGATTTTATGAAAATAAGCTTAGATATAACAGATAATTCAAAAAGTTAGTAGGTAAGTAATGCCGTAACCATATTATTCAATAAAAAGTTCAAGTAAGTAAGAGCCGTTTTTCTTCTTAGCTTGAAAAATGAACCACAAGTTAAATTAAGTCTTGGCAGCCCAGTAATTTCTTTCTTCGTTGCAAAATAATCAAGCTGAAACACTCTTAAAATTCTAACTTTCCTAGTTTTCCTCATATGGATTCTCATGTTTGCTTGATGAAACACGGTAATAAGCATATCCGCATTTTCATTTAAAGTTGCAATCAGAATAATCAGCCCTCCGGAAATTGCCACCAAATAAAAGGAACTAACAGGAAAAACCATGTACATTGCAAGGTTGATGTCTTCATACGATGCTGTCTTTAAGGAAAGCCAAATTGCAACGACGGTTGTCACATGCATCAAAAAAACAAACGCCAAAAGAATATCGGAAATGGGACCAGAAACGAATTTGAAAATGGATGCAAACCCAGATTTATATTCTCTCATTCCCAACTTCCAATTTGTTCCGAATTGACTCGCAACTTGGGTGAATTGAGAAAGTCTCACAAAAAAGGCACATGCAGAAACAATGGTAAGTATAGTGCAAAATATGGCTGTTCGACAAAGTTCTATAGTTGGAATCAGTAAGAGGATGAATCGTAATCCATTCATTATACAAATTTCCATGATGCTTCGTTCATAAGGGATTGTAAGAAAAAAGTCTTCGAACACTAAATAATATGGATCCAAGTTCAGTAGCAATGGCACAATTGCGAGCATTGTAGGCGCCATAGAAGTACCAATTGACGTGCACTGCAGCAACATCTTTCCGTGATTTAATTTCGTTTGAAATTGATTTAGAGTAGTTTTTAGGTGGAAGGGAAACTGTGTTTCTAAAATTTGAATGTAAAAGCAAAAATCAGAATTTTAGTAAAAATTGAGGAAAATAAAATTTTACTTACGCATTAGGAGCTCAGCGAATCTGTTGCATCCAATGCAGATTTGATTTCTATGGAGAAAAGCAAGATAGTTAAAAGTCACTATGGAAATCATTGCTAAAAGAAAGGCGAGTTCCATTGCTGCCGTGATGACGAGTCCTTTCATTGCGAATCTCAGTACGGAATATGAAGTGCAAGGAATAGTTATTCCTAGTGTTACGCCAAAGACAATTAAATACCATGGAATCAGCTTCGGGCTTTTTGAATCAAGGTAAAAATATGTTTCCGAACTGTTCGAGTTCCAGCCGATTGGAAAATGGGATGTGTAGAAGAAAAATGTATAGTAAGCCCTGTAGATATCGCGTAAGTACATTTTACAAAGAAATAAATTGTAAAAATTCAGCGTATATTCTGCTAGGCTTGAAGGAATTTAGCAACTGTGGAAATACGTTATATGAACCGGCCTAACTAAGGCTTGGATCGATGAAATCTAACAAAAAAGCTATTATATTGTGATTTATAAACTATTCAGCGATCCAAACAAAAAAAATTGATATTGCTTTCCCAACTAAAAAACTTGATACCAATTAATTCTGCTGAACATATCAAATAGAAGACCTTATATAAACTATAACTCAATAAATGTAATTGGTTAATTCCAATATTACTTCTGAAAAGCGTTTAGAGGCGATTACACATGCTGAAATCTTTTCAGAAATGAAAACCATAGATATTACCTTGCTTTCAGCGTTTGGTTCAAATGAGACAAGTTTTTTGCATAAACTGTTGGTCGCATCAACAAACGTCACTATTTTGGAGTACTTGAAAAATCTATTTGGCAAAGTTAAAGCACCTTATTTTCCTTTCATTTCCAGAATCAACAGTCTCCAAACGCCTTTATACTTTCTTCCTTATACTTATAATATAAGGTTATATACTGCATTAACCGTATTACAATTGTTAATTACCTTCTAAGCTTTTAAACGCATGTTAAATCTTAGACTTTTCATTATTTCCACTTTAACGAAACTGAATGATTTGACATGATTCCTTAATGCAATTTTTTTAAAAAGATTTATCGTTGTCAGAACTATTGAGGAAATGACTTCTGATATATTATAATTTGTCACATTATGTCAAACAAACGAAAATAAGTTTATCTAACCGTAATGTATACGCACATTCTTCTGTTAATAGATAAATATTAGTTTATTCTATACGGAATAAGATAAGTATATTAACACGCTTTGTAATATGCGTCAGTTAGAAAAGAAAAGTATGTAAAACATAAAATGCACTTAATAAAATCCTGACTTTTGACCTCTATAAGTAATTTTCTTTCACGGTTTTTACTTCAGTATGACTTAAAATGTTTAGTATGATGATTCTTAAATCTATAACTCCAATACTTGCAGCCGGAAAATGTATACCAGTTGTAATCGATTTTATGTATTTCCGGGTATTAATCCAACCTTGAAGTGTTTTATAAGGTTCGAGTTTCGGTAAATGATATGATATGCAAGGCTTACCCAATGCTAACATACATATGTAGAGGGAAAATAACTACCCAGTTTTCCATTAGGTTCTTCAAGGTTTATAGCTTTAGTTAATAACTTACAGCAACACGGTAAGAGAAATTGTAATAAACCTGAAGCAAAATTTTAGGCAGGCAAATTTAAAACATGTCAAAACCACACAAATAATTCCGTTAAGTAGCTAAAACTTCCTGCTTTTCCGCTTCATTTTATCTCCAACTAGTCGGAATAGTAAAATAAACTCACTGATATTTCCCCCCCTTCTATATGAGTCCTGAGTTTGACCAATGTTTATATGGAGATTTAAAATATTGTTCTGGGTCAGCAATTGATGGAAAAGGTGCTGACAACGAAGCAAATGCTTATGTGGGCAACTAGAACATCCGAAAAACTCCAGTGGTACAGTTCAGTTACGGAGAAAGTCCAGATGTGTATAGATAAGCCGTTCCCATAGCTCCTAAAATTTTGGGGCAATATGGACACCAAGTAAACAAACGGATTCCAGAATGATTCCGGATTTAAAGTGAAGCCAACAAATGCAAGCCCAAAAAATGTCGATCTGCCTAGATCTCTAACTATTAAATGACAATTTTGGTACACCCCAAACATAGTGGAGAGGTCAATTTTTTAAAGGCATCCTTATTCTGTTCTTCAAATGCAAGTAGCTGATTCAGAAAACTAACAACCTCTTCTGCGTGATAGCGATATATATGGAGTATATATGGAGCCTTAGCTGTAAATCACAATGTAGAAGAATAGGAGAGCAAAATCAAATGAATTGCTTGGTTTTTTAGTTGGCAAAGTTGCAAACTGAAGCGCTACCACGAAACATATTGAAATGAATGGAAATAACCAGACCTCTTTGTAGCCGGGTTCGACCGCGAATACGTCCCAGTTCAGCTTGTACGGAAATGGAGTTATTGGGCGAAATTTGAAGAACCTCGATCAAAAATATTGATGACATTCTTTAAAGACCTGAATCTTTCAACATTTTTACAATTATGTGTCAATCCTTCACAGAAGAAAGGCGGTGGAAGGATTCATTTTGCGACCGTTTTCACCTCATCGTAAGTAATCTAAGGGATAACGTCATCAAATCCGTACTTATTCAAGATAAGAAACTACATGGTATGATGCCTGTCTTGGTAAATTAGCCTTTGTCATGCTTTTCTCTATCTTGCCATTTAAAACGGTTAGTAGATATCAAGTAGTGAAAATGAGCATACTATCACGTGCTCCCCACAAGGAAAAGAAACTAATTAAAACTTGAGTTGATTAGAGAACAACATCATATTCGACAATGTTCCATCAAGGGCAAGACATAGAAATAGAACATGAAACGAGTCTGGGTTTATACGCACATTTAAGATCAAATTTTTTTAAAGTTTTAACTGCCGACATTATGAGTATAGCAACTCACACTCACTCAATTTTTATTTTTTAGTCATAAAAATATTCAATAACGTACGTACCCATTTCTGTATTTTTCTCACGATCACATCAACTTCAGCTAGAGCGCATGAACATTTTTAATCACAATTATGTACGCATGTCATCATTATCATTGTCACTCGAACATGTCAACTAAAAAGCATGTGAACTCAACGGGTAACTAAAATTGCTAAATCATCATGAAACAATTAGCTTGATAAGATTTTATTTTCTCTAAGGTTTCAAGTGTACAAATTCTTAGAAAAATGAATTTTATTTTCCATATTTAAAACTACAAAAAACCGTATAATTATTTTATAACTCAAAACTTGACCGCTTGACAGTAAGATTATCATGATGAACCTTTTGGGAAAGTTTTGGTAGATAGCTCCAAAACCCATGTCCCTTTCCAAATTCACCCGCATCCTTCACCGTTTCCGGCAGAGGTTGCTGGAAGGTTTCTGGAAGAAATGAAGCTGCTCCAAGTCCAACCGTTGAGCAAATGAAAAGTATTCCATATGGCAATGAGGCATGGACAGTACCCTTGAATAAAAAACATAAATATCAATATCAATAATAATCAATATAAAAAATGGATTTTCCTACAATTAAATAATGAAGCAATTCATTAAAAAAGCTATGGTTCCTACAGTGTAAACCATGTAAGGTCCCAGAACCCCTGCGATACTCGCTACCGTTGTGGCAAGTCCTGTTCCAGTGTAACTGCCAAGTGGTTCATGCAACATAAATTCCATTCTGTCAAAAACGTTGTAAGAACCAATAAACTTTCTGATATCTCAGGTTGGAAGTTGCTTCTGATAAATCAGAATGTGCTTAATTTAGTGTAATTGAAACGCGAGAAGTTAATGAAATTTATTGACATATCAAGTAATGAAAATTATACCAGACAAGATAAATGGGGGCCATCCTATCAAAAAACCAGACAAGAACAACAGAAAGACGACAGAAGCTTGGCGTGATTTGAGATCTGACTAAATTTGATGTGACAATCAGATTATTGAGTGGTGTTTGTGGTACGGCCCGCAAAATGTAGTGATAACACAAGTGTTTTCGCTGATTTGGATACATGCTTGCTTCATTTCTCACGGTCACATCAGCTTCTGATATCACTAGGTTGAAGAAATTAGGTACTATAACAAAATACATAATCAAAAACACACCAGTTATAAATATAATTGAACGACGGTACATCCTAAATGGAATTTCCCAGACTTTGATTTATTCAAAGTTGAAGTACAGATAGACATAAGTCACAGAATGGAAGGTTTGTGTAGTATAAACGTTTTATTTACTTACAAGGTATTTGATTCAACTGCCGCAAGGGATAGGCTTAGCGAAATAGCGCTGCTGGTGTAGTTTTTTACGCTAAAAATGACGGTGTATTTAGTTTTTTGAAAAATTGATATTTTCATTTTACACTTTAACTAAATAGGATGGCAATACAAGCTTTTTGCAAGATCATGCAGAGTTGGAAAAAATTTAATAATTTCAAAGAAGTTTTTTAGCTGCATTGTTTAATAAAGTGTTTTTCGCTGATATCACACCAATTTAAGGTGATCCGGTATAATATATATTGTCTGCAACCTGTAAAAGCAATAAAGTGGATGTTTTGGGAAATCTTAAAGTTATCGTGTAAATTCCAAATATCCGTTTTACAAAAAACTAAATACACTATCGTGTTTATCATAAAAAGCTATTCCAGAAGCACTATTTCACTAAATTTATCTCTTGCGGCAGTTGAATCATATACCTTAATATTATACTCTGTTATGATATAATGAGCGTGCATTTCAATAAGTAGCTTTCGATAGTATTAAACATCAAGTTTACGTAGATGTAATAAGGTAGATAATTTGCTACTTGACCCTGAACTCTTTATACTTCTGACCATTTTTGTACTGTCAGTGGCTTGATGAATGACGCACTATAAGATTAAGAAGCTGTATAAATGCCAGTGGATGGGAGCTAAATTTCATCAGTTCAAAAGTGAAAGCAGTATCTGTTGAGAAATTAGCAAAAAAAATCGTGTGCACAATGGAAGAGCGAGAACAAAAGTGGGTAAGAGCGCACTTAGCACATTTAGTGCCATTGACAACATGCACCAGCTCAGTTTTAATGAAACTGCAGACACAAGATTTTCTAAGTCAAGAAGAGGTCGATTGGGTGAGTTAATTTATACTTTTCTAACTTCAACTTTTTACACACGCATAATTGTACTACAGAAATGTTTTGGCGTTGTATTGTTTAGACCACCTTAATCAGTCACTATGTTGCACAATTTACGGTTTTTAATTTGTCGCAGGTTTTCATATCACGCATTAATGCAATGTCTCTAATAAGAGTCCCACATACTTCACAACATTGACACACAGAAAACATTTTTGATCACTTGTTGTAAATGTTTCGTCAACGTCAACCTTTGTAAGGAATAAACTTTGTATAATAAGTATAAACATACGGTGCATTTTCTTTCTGTATACAACCGGCGACAAATATTGTTGAAGTGCCTAATAGCTTAGGATACTTAACGGTGTGGTATGTTCTTACTTACGAAAACATGACAACAGGTTGACATGTTTTTGGCTAAAGAGGTGGTTTAGTAACTTAATTTCTCGAGCTTTCATCAACTAAGCGGTGACATTGTCAAGAGAATGTTTAATTTTTTTTAAAATTGAGATAAAAGGTTATTATTTTTTAAATTGTAGCTTGCATAACTTATTAGTATGAAACTCATTTCTGAGTCTACTCTATTGTGATGTTTCCGAGAATATTCTAGGAATAAATGGCCACTCTGGACAGAACTCATGTTAAACATTTTTTATACTAGAAATGAACTCCAATATGATGTGGTCAGTATTGGGTTTTAGAGGAAATTCAAAAATATCAGTATTTAAAGAAATGCAATGTCCTTTCCCAAGACTAACATGGACAACCATGGGAAATTTTTTTGAGATTTTAATTTTTTGGTTGAAATTGAAAATCTAAACATTTTTGAAGGATATTCAATTTACAAATGTTTTGTTAAAGAAACAACAGCTAAATTTGAGTATGTTTATTTCGTATGTTAACTAATGCTAACCATGAGTATTAGTCAAATCGTTATTTAAAACTTTGACCACTGCCATGTTAGTGAAGCTAAAGCTTGGAGATACTACTCATTGAACATAGGTATATATCGAGGGTTTTTGCTATATATGATAGTTTTATCTGACGATAGGTATATATCGTGAGTTATAGGCAGTATGCAAATATAGCGTAACTTGAAACCCCGAGTCGGGAACATTGGAAGCTAAATGGCTGCATTTACATTTTAAACAAATTTCCTTTGAATTTCAGATAGACAGTCTAAGGTGTGTTACTTCTAGATTTCATTTTAAACTATGTAAATTTGAATATTAAACAGTTAAGGAATGGGTAAAACCAATTCCGACATAAAATATTCAGGTTTGTACCTATTTTTGCCAATTTTTAACGATTTTAACCACACATTTAACCACATATTTTTTCGATTTTAGGCACATATTAATATACATATTTCGACCTTCATAACCACATCTTTTGGACAGGTCTATATAACATTCTGAGTATTAAGGTTCAAAGATTGTCCTTGTGTTTGTATGTCAAAACATGTTTGATACGAAATATGTGTATTTTGGGAGAAAAATTGAAAAAAAACATTTTCCTGCTTATCAAACTTAAAAGATAAATGGTAAAGGTACTAACAGAAGAGCCTTCATTTTTAATCATCTTGGATTTATAGTGAATGATATAGCTGGGGGAAATTGTTAATGAAATTACGTACACTTTTTATCAATGTAGTTACAAAACGGAGACATGGTGGCTGTAAGCAAATCTTATAAATTGTATATTACACTGATGAAGCGAAGCGAAGCCTACGGTGCACTGATCAATATACTAGATGAAGAAAAACAAACTGGAGCCGTAAAAATTCTGAAGCAATATTATCGATACCTTTCTGAAAAGAACCGACAGTCAAGCATTTCGGAAGGAGATACGCTTCAATTTGAAACGACATTGCCCCACTTACAATTATTGTCATCATCGACTGTAATTTCTACTCCAAGCTGTGATCTAACCATGAAGCGAGTTAAAGAATGTGCACAGTTGGAGCTTCAATTTAGGCCAATGACATACAGTAAACGCAAATTAGGAGAAACCTCAGAAGCTGTAGAAGAATTTATCGAAAGGGCCTTTGTTGCAACTATCAGTATACCTGAAATCAAAAGATACATAATTGTAGTTCATACCGATGATTTGCAAATTGTTTTGGAAAATTTTGGCGAAGCTCATGTAGTCGTATTTGACCATTTTACATGGGGAGATATGAAAGAAAATTTCAAGCAGAATATTTTAAGCAAGAAACTGCAGTTTCAAGGTAGAATATACACACTGGACCAAATTTGTTTCATCTATCAAACTTTAACCACGAACGACCATAATAAACTTTTGAATCACCTTGAAGATTCGACCTTAATTAACTTGCTAGAAGATAATGTACCCGAGATCTGTAGCGGAAACATTCCACCCCCACCAAAGGAGTATATTCCGAGACAAGTGATGTCCCGCCGGCATGTTTCAAGGAAAATATTGGCAATTACGGAGGACGCAGCTGAATCCAAAGATATTTTAATTTTCCGAAGAGTAGAGCTATATGACTTACAATTGCTTGTTAGTAAATATGGGAATGGTAGATGTGACATCTCTACCAATGTCATTATGAATGAAGAAACAATTACATCGCGCAATATTCTTCTGGAACAGGATTCAGACTTCACTGTCATATGCAAACGGGCAATTCATCAACCAGTCCATCTCTTTGACTGTAAAAAAGAAAAGGACTCTGCATCCGTAAGAAAGCTTGTATGGGTACAGTCTTTCAACTCACTCTCTTGTATTCCCGATCATATTCACAATCTTCAGAACAAACTTCCTGAATCTATATTAGGGGAAAACCTTTCACCTTCTCCCGTTTTAATTTCGGATTCCCCAGGTACTGGAAAATCTACCCTGATGGCGAATTTAGCAGGAAGCTTAACTGCTGATAATGCGTACGTCCAATACATCGTAATGGGAGAATTTATCAAAGAATTTATTAGTGATAAGGACGAATCAGCCAAAATTGGTCATTATCGATCATTATCATCATCATCATTTAATATAACAAATGAGCTCAAGTGGGAGAATATGTGGGAACCATTACAAGTTTACCTTGAGAACAAAATACTAAAAGTATTGACCGAAAGTTTATCACAATCAAATTTTGAGCAGTTACTTTTCCAATCTATTATTAAATCTGAAAAAGTGAAATGGTCGATCCGACTATTTTTTGATGGTTTAGATGAAGTATTGCCAAACCAGGTTCAGCTGGCAAAATTGATACTGGACTACTTCGTTAAATACAAGCATGGCAGAATATATGTCTGGGTAGCCACTAGACCCCACTTGCTAGACGAATTGGAGGAACATTATTGCGTGCTCGGCCATACACTAAAGCCTTTTGAAAACAACCATCCAATTTTTCTTCTCACGAAACTCTGGTATGACACAACTCTTGACGAGCAACGGAGAACAAAGCTAGAAGCATTTGCAAAGGTTTGTCTTGAACTTGTCGCCGAAAAAATGACAGATAAAGAGAAAGAAATGGCTGGTACTCC
This sequence comes from Orchesella cincta, assembly GCA_001718145.1. Taxonomy (NCBI): domain Eukaryota; kingdom Metazoa; phylum Arthropoda; class Collembola; order Entomobryomorpha; family Orchesellidae; genus Orchesella; species Orchesella cincta. The sequence goes on from LJIJ01005962.1 coordinate 10,475, forward strand.
ATTGATATGTCGACTTCTTGGACATGTTTATAAAGATGAAGCAATACAATTTTCGGCCTATCGGA
>LJIJ01005963.1:0-10527 GCA_001718145.1 Orchesella cincta
TTCATGAGGCACGTTCCATGTTGCAAATAGCATCAATAAAAAAAGTCTCCGAGATCCACAACAGTTCTTATTACTGCTTGTACCATTGACTTCAAAGCTATAGAGGATTAATATTCAAGTATGATTTACTATGAAAGTATATAATATTTCATATATATTCGTTTGGAAAACTGATGTGGTTTGCTACTTGGAATGAGAGCTGCACTTTTAGAGATCGAAGATGTCTTCCGACATGCGGAACGTGGTAGTGGTAGGGACAAGAAGTAGCTAGTCCACATTGCCCCAGCTATCTCGCAAATATGAGAACTGGTCGAGTACAAGTCCTTTTGCTATCACATTTGTCACAAAATCAAATGTGTAGATTGCCCCCAAAACGTTGTGTACTCTGAAAAAACAAGGTTTGAATCTGAAGGAGAAAGTTATTCCTTATGAATGTGAAACATTATGACTGCACACTAACATTGGATGAAATTCTATACGAGGCTGTGTCAAAAGACAGCAGTCCAAAACGCTGTCAATATCATGATTCAACGGTAAATCCAATTTTGTAGGACAGAATTGCACGTCCTTCTTATTGGGTCAAATGGACCTAATATGTGAGAGTCCTTTTGCAGTAAAGCGATGAAGGATCTTTTTTACTGTGATAATCACGAACGTCTAAACCAAACAGTAAGTTATATAATTTTTACGAAAGATTCAAAGTGATGTTGATGTCATTTATAATCATTATTGACGTGCCCCGTAGTCTGAAAAAAATCTATCGAAATCCTCAATTGGGACATTTAACATTTCTGGTGGAAAGAATAGCCTCATATGTTTCGGAAGGTAGTTTCCACTTTTTAAGTGGACATCTGGTTAACTTGACTTTATATTTTCTCGATTTATTCCATCGGGAGACTAGCAAATAAAAACCATTTATGCATGAGTGAATGCAATTTTCCTATCAAGTTTTAAACCTTTTGAATAATACCCTGCTTTCTCCATGATGTATTTCCGATCGTCTCTGTTGGCTGATTTTGAGAGATTCAATGGTGAATAGTCGAGGTTTGATTGCAGGCTTCCACATTGTCACAAGTTGGATATGGAAATACTAGACACTAAGATTTTCTGAAAACCCGAAGCACACTTATCTGCATAGTACTGGAACGACGACTGATTTGACTTGAGTTGAAAGCTTGTTGAAAAGAGATGTGGAAAAATAGGTAATGAAAAAATGGACAGGTATTGGAAGACTCAGAAATACATCAACGCAATGACGCTTGTTAAAATGTGCCAACCGTCAAATACATTTTGTGTTAGTTTTTAAGCTTATGAACCCCAACACGACTGGTAATTACTTCAGAAAGGTTTGTGTTAAAATACTAGCCAGCTTCACGGAAATTACTGCTGAAAAGAAACACTTTTGTACAGCCACAAAGTATGTTCAGTTCAGTAGTAATAATCAACTTTATTTCTTATTTCATGAGCATTAGTATGCTGCTGTTGAACATCATGCTTACCCATTTCTATCACGATTTTCACCAATAGAGCCATCCTCAGGGAAATCATGGATGCATTTTTGTGAGAACACACCCGTGTAAAATTGATAGCCGATTATAACAAACATCTAAAGCGGATAACATGGATGATTCGCATTAGTAGATTGTATACCGATCAAATTAGTTGTGTTATTTAATGTAGTGTGAATTGAAGGTATGGAATATTTTTTTAAATAAGAAGTTAGAAAACACGTTTCACAAACGAATGCGGTCGTCTAATTTGCTTTGTTTTTAAAGAGGATCCAGTTTGACATAGATCCAAATTGCATGAAAATGAGTTATGTCTACTCATATTTTGTTGGTAGAATGGATTTGAGCAGCCGTTATAACCCAGACATGATCTCAAATCAGATTCAAGTTTATAACCATCACAGTCATAGACATATTTTCTCTGTTCTCATAGTCAATAGTTTCCGTTGCTTCTGAAAGAATCAACAATTCCAGTTAGTAACTCATTTTCCAAAAAATTACTAGTTCATAGGATCTGTAGACCATTTAATTTTCACACGGGGCATCGTGAAACTTTTAAAGCTATTTTAATTTTTTATTAGGATCTTTTAATACGGTTAGTCGTGCTTCAATTTATTAGATAGTTGCAGCTTAATTATTATCTTCTGCAGCACAACGTGTGTAGAAAAATAGTGTCAGCTATAGAAAATAAAAATTATGAAAACCATGAAGACTAATGAAATTGGGATAATCCATCCCATTATAATGCTTAATAACACTTACTCAAAATGATATGTTATTATTTCGTTTCATTTTACAAAACAATTCACGCTAAACACAATGATTTGAATATATTTAAAAGGCTAGAAAAAACATTTTACGGCAGCATTTCGATTCAAAAGTATATATTTTCATCCTCAATTTAAAAACGGTTACATAGAACCAGGATAAATGGCTTCCCTTAGTCCTCAAAGACACCGTTAAAAAGAGTGAGAGCTTATTTTCACCAATTATTCGGATCCACTTTAAATACGAGAACTGGATGAGATTTGTGTATCTCATCATTTTCCAATTCATCCCTGTGAAAGACACTTTGGCTTTGGGGTTTCGATACTCGATCATATCTGAGTATGGGATCTATTCTATTTAATTTGCATGTCAACAACACATGAAACTACATTTTCTCTTTTCTTAGCACTCATCTTTCTGCTCGAGATGGTGTTTAGCATGATGATAATGAGATCCAAATAAACAAGATTGTCAACATAAGGCGATCTATGGAATGCCTATGTGAAACAAGAAAGCTCGTGAAAATTATTTGCATAGCTATCCAATGCTTGCTTCATTAAACAATTCTGTAAACACAGTTGCACTATGCCTGCTTATTGTTACTTCCCATCTTCAAACCAAATCTCCGCTCATCATCATCATCATCAATACATAGAATGGGATATTGAATGCCAGGCAGGGCAAGTAACGCAACCAATGGCATAACGTGAGAGACTTATCAGTCCGCAGTCTTACTACCCTTGTTAAGTTACGGTGCATGCAAACACTACCATCATATTTACGATATATCTGATAACCAAATCACATTTAACAACTGCTTTTCTGTCGAGTTTAAGTGTAATAGTCAAAACATTCCAAAGTTTTTGACATCGCATATGTTTTGCGTCGTTTTTACAACTATCTGTATAAAGTTAAGAAAGTTGGAAGTTTTTCGTGAAGGTATAAACTTCGTTCAAAAAGATATGTGCATTTAGCAATAAGTTATTACAATCGGCCTTCCACGAAAAACTTCCAAACTTTCTTTACTTTATACAGATAGTTGTAAAAAACGACGCAAAACATATGCGATGTCAAACAACTTTGGAATGTATTGATTGTTACACTTAAACTCGACAGAAAAGCAGTTGTTAAATGTGATTTGGTTATCAGATATATCGTAAATATGATGGTAGTGTTTGCATGCACCGTAACTTAACCAAGGGAGTAAGACTGCGGACTGATAAGTCTCTCCACGTTATGCCATTGGTTGCGTTACTTGCCCTGCCTGCATTCAATATCCCATTCTATGTATTGATGATGATGATGATGAGCGAGATTTGGTTTGAAAGATGGGAAGTAACAATAAGCAGGCATAGTGCAACTGTTGTTTACAGAATTGTTTAATGAAGCAAGCATTGGATAGCTATGCAAATAATTTTCACGAGCTTTCTTGTTTCACATAGGCATTCCATAGATCGCCTTATGTTGACAATCTTGTTTATTTGGATCTCATTATCATCATGCTAAACACCATCTCGAGCAGAAAGATGAGTGGCTAAGAAAAAGAAAAATGTAGTTTCATGTGCTTGTGTGACATGCAAATTAAATAGAATAGATCCATACTCAGATATGATCCGAGTATCGAAACCCCAAAGCCAAAGTGTCTTTCACAGGGATGAATTGAAAATGATGAGATACACAAATCTCATCCAGTTCTCGTATTTAAAGTGGATCCGAATAATTGGTGAAAATAAGCTCTCACTCTGTTCTTAACGGTGTCTTTGAGGACTAAGGAAGCCATTATCCTGGTTCTATGTAACCGTTTTTAAATTGAGATGAAAATATATATTTTGAATCGAAATGCTGCCGTAAAATGTTTTTTCTAGCTTTTAAATATATTCAAATCATTGTGTTTAGCGTGAATTGTTTGTAAAATGAAACGAAATAATAACATATCATTTTGAGTAAGTGTTATTAAGCATTATAATGGGATGGATTATCCCAATTTCATTAGTCTTCATGGTTTTCATAATTTTTATTTTCTATAGCTGACACTATTTTTCTACACACGTTGTGCTGCAGAAGATAATAATTAAGCTGCAACTATCTAATAAAATTGAAGCACGACGAACCGTACTAATTGATCCTAATAAAACCTAGAATAGATTTAAAAGTTTCACGATGCCCCGTGTGAAAAGCTAATGGTCTGTAGATCGTATGGACTTGTAATTTTTCGGAAAAAGGGTTACTAACTAGAACTGTTTGATTCTTTCAGAAGCACCGGAAACTATTGACTATAAGAACAGAGCAAATGTGTCTATGACTGTGATGGTTATAAACTTGAATCTGATTTGAGATCATGTCTGGGTTATAACGGCTGCTCGAATCCATTCTACCAACAAAATGAGTAGACATAACTCATTTTCATGCAATTTGGATCTATGTCAAACTGGATCCTCTTTAAAAACAAAGCAAATTAGACGACCGCATTCGTTTTGAAACGTGTTTCTAACTTCTTATTTAAAAAAATATTCCATACTTCAATTCACACTCATTAAAAACACACTAATTTTCTGGATCGGTATACAATCTACTAATGCGAAACATCCATGCTATCCGCTTTAGATGTTTGCTATAATCGGCTATCAATTTTACATGGGCGTGTCCCCACAAAAATGCATTCATGATTTCCCTGAGGATGGCTCTATTGGTGAAAATCGTGATAGAAATGGGTAAGCTGATGTTCAACAGCAGCATACTAATGCTCATGAAATAAATAAAGTTGATTATTACTACTGAACTGAACATATTTGTGGCTGTACAAAAGTGTTTCTTTTCAGCAGTAATTTCGTGAAGCTGGCTAGTATTTTTAACACAAACCTTTCTGAAGTAATTACCAGTCGTGTTGGGGTTCATAAGCTTAAAAACAACACAAATGTATTTGACGGTTGGCACATTTTAACAAGCGTCATTGCGTTGATGTATTGCTGAGTCTTCCAATACCTGTCCATTTTTTCATTACCTATTTTTCCACATCTCCTTTCAACAAGCTTTCAACTCAAGTCAAATCAGTCGTCGTTCCAGTACTATGCAGATAAGTGTGCTTCGGTTTTCAGAAAAATTTAGTGTCTAGTATTTCCATGTCCAACTTGTGATAATGTGGAACCCTGCAATCAAACCTCGGCTGTTCACCATCAAATCTCTCAAAATTCGTCAACAGAGACGATCGGAAATACATCATGGAGAAAGCAGGGTATTATTCTAAAGGTTTAAAACTTGATAGGAAAATTGCGTTCAATCATGCAAAAATGGTTTTTATTTGCTAGTCTCCCGATGGAATAAATCGAGAAAATATAAAGTCAAATAAACCAGATGTCCACTTAAAAAGTGGCAGCTACCTTCCAAAACATATGAGGCTATTTTTTCCACCAGAAATGTTAAATGTCCCAATTGAGGACTTCGATAGGTTTTATTCAGACGACGGGGTAAGTCAATAATGGTTATAAAAAAAATACTCACACATCTTCATCTTTCGTAAAATTTATAAAACTTACTTTTGTTTTAGACGTTCGTGATTGTCACAGTAAAAAAGATCCTCATCGCTTTACTGCAAAAGCACTCTCAACATATTTAGCCATTTGACCAATAAGAAGAACGTGCAATTCTGTCATACATAATTGGATTTACCGTTGGTTCATGATATTGACAGCGTTTTTGGACTGCTGTCTTTTTGACACAGCCTCGTATGGAATTTCATCCAATGTTAGTGTGCAGTCATAATGTTTCACATTCATAAGGAATAACTTTCTCCTTCAGATTCAAACCTTTTTTTCAGAGTACACAACGTTTTGGGAGCAATCTACACATTTGATTTTGTGACAAATGTGATAGCAAAAGGACTTGTACTTGACCAGTTTTCATTTTTGCAGAATGGCTGGGCAATGTGGACTAGTTACTTCTTGTTCCCTACCACGTTCCGCATGTCGGACATCACTTTCTCTTCGATCTCTAAAATGCAGCTCTTATTCCAAGTAGCAAACCACATCAGTTTTCCAAATGAATATATGAAATATTATGTTTCATATTAAGTCATATTTGCATATTATCCACTATAGCTTTGAAGTCAATGGTACAAGCAGTAATAAGAACTGTTGTGGATCTCCGCGACATTTTTTTATTGATGTTATTTGCAACATGGATATTTGCCCTTGTTGGCCATCAATTTTACATGGGTGCGATAACTCAAAATGTTTCTTAATTTCCTGAGGACGGCTCCGTTGGCAAAGCTCGTGACATGAATTGGTATAACGGGTTAACAATGGCTCACGTTGGGTCTCTCATCCTTACTTTCTTTTTGTGGAAATTATACATTGACATGGTAAATTTTGATAATAATGGCATACAACATCTATGTTTTTAATTAACAATAATGTGTATCCACTAATGTTTCCAGCAATGTTCTGAAGGTTATACATTTGTTTGCAATACAAGAGACTTGATGATCGTTGTATGGCTCAATGGGTTGGGCTGTGATATCAACTATTCGTCTAATGCAGCAGGACTCTTGGGACGAAATTTATCGAGACGTAAGCTTACACTTGTTTGCTAATATTTTGTGAGTTTTAGTTGACAAAGTATTTTTGCGATTTAACAGATTTTAAGAACGACAGGTCCATGGCATATTCTCTACTTCGCATTTGGTGCTTTTTCTGGGATCATTCTACACGTTGAACATGATGTTAGCTGTTGTTCTAAATCATATATGAGTTGGCGAAAGAGTTAAATTTGGCTGAAAAACTTAATCCAGCACCGTAAACATTCCCAATTTAATTGCAAAGTTATTTGTTTGTTCGACTTCCGCACTTATGTCATGTGTTCCATACATCATCATTTAAATTGGAATGTTTACGGTGCTGGATTTAAGTTTTTCAGCAATTTAACGTCTTTCCGCAACTCATCATATGATTTAGAAACAACAGCTAACATCATGTTCAACGTGTAGAATGATCCCAGAAAAAGCACCAATGCGAAGTAGAGAAATATGCCATGGACCTGTCGTTCTTAAAATCTGTTCAATTCCAAAAATACATTGTCACTAAAACTAACAAAATATTAGCAAATAAGTGTAAGCTTACGTCTCTATAAATTTCGTCCCAAGAGTCCCTGCGCAATTAGACGAATAGTTGAGATCACAGCCCAGCCCATTGAGCCATACAAACGATCATCAAGTCTTGATACTTGCAAACATGTATAACCTTCAGAACATTGCCTGGAAACATTAGTGGCTACACATTATTGTTAGTTAAAACATTTTAGATGTTGTATTGCCATTAATATCAAAAGTTTACCATGTCAATGTATAATTTCCACAAAAAGAAAAGTAAGGATGAGAGACCCAACGTGAGCCATTGTTAACCCGGTTATACCAATCATGTCACGACTTTTGCCAACGGAGCCGTCCTCAGGGAAATTAAGAAGACATTTTTGAGTTATCGCACCCATGTAAAATTGATGGCCAACAAGGGCAAATATCCATGTTGCAATAACATCAATATAAAAAATGTCGCGGAGATCCACAACAGTTCTTATTACTGCTTGTACATTGACTTCAAAGCTATAGTGGATAATATGCAAATATGACTTAATATGGAAACATAATACTTCATTCATATTCATTTGGAAAACTGATGTGGTTTGCTACTTGGAATGAGAGCTGCCATTTTTAGAGATCGAAGTCCACAAAGAAAGTGATGTCTTCCGACACGCGGAACATAGTAGGGAACAAGAAGTAACAAGTCCACATTGCCCCAGCCATCTCGCAAACATGAAAACTGGTCAAGTACAAGTCCTTTTGCTAACATATTTGTCACAAAATCAAATGTGTATATTGCTCCCAAAACGTTGTGTACTCTGAAAAAAAGGTTTGAATCTGAAGGAAAAAGTTATTATTATGAATGTGAAACATTATTACTGCACACTAACATTGGATGAAATTCCATACGAGGCTGTGTCAGAAGACAGCAGTCCAAAACGCTGTCAATATCATGAACCAACGTAAATCCAATTATGTATGACAGAAATGCACGTTCTTCTTATTGGTTGAATGGGCTAAATATGTGAGAGTGCTTTCTGCAGTAAAGCGATGGAGAATCTTTTTTTCTGTGACAATCACGAACGTCTAAACCAAAAATTAAGGTTTATAATTTCTACGAGGGATGTAAAGTGATGTTGATGTATTTTACAAGTTATAAATTATAACTATTATTGACTTACCCCGTCGTCTGAATAAAACCTATCGAAGTCCTCAATTGGGACATTTAACATTTCTGGTGGAAAAAATAGCCTCATATGTTTTGGAAGGTAGCTGCCACTTTTAAGTGGACATCTGGTTTATTTGACTTTTATTTTTCGATTTATTCCATCGGGAGACTAGCAAAAAAAAACCATTTATACATGATTGAACGCAATTTTCCTTTCAAGTTTAAACCTTTTGAATAATACCCTGCTTCTCCATGATGTATTTCCGATCGTCTCTGTTACTGATTTTGAGAGATTCAATGGTGAACAGTCGAGGTTTGATTGCAGGGTTCCACATGTCACAAGTTGGACATGGAAATACTGGACACCAAAATTTTCTGAAAAACCGATGCACACTTATCTGCATGTACCGGAACGACATCTGATTTGGCTTGAGTTGAAAGCACGTTGAAAGGAGATGTGCGGAAAATAGGTAATGGGAAGCTGGACAGGCATTGGAAGACTCAGCAATACAACAACGCAATGAGCTTGTTAAAATGTGCCTACCGTGAAATACATTTTGTGTTTTTTTAAGCTTTTGTACCCCACACGACTGTAATTACTTCAGAAAGGTTTGTGTTAAAAGTACTAGCCAGGTTCACAATAATTACTGCTGAAAAGAAACATTTTGTATAGCCACAAAATATGTTCAGTTCGGTAGTAATAATCAACTTTATTTCATGAGCATTAGTATGCTGCTGTTGGACATCAAGCTTGCCCTTTTCTATCACGATTTTCACCAATAGAACCATCCTCAGGGAAATCATGAATGCATTTTTGTGGGGACACGCCCATGTAAAATTGATAGCCGATTATAGCATCTAAAGCGAATAGCTTGGATGTTTCTCATTAGCAGATTGTATGCCGATCCAAACAAAAACTGTGTGTTTCTTAATGTAACGTGAATTTAAGGTATGTAATGTTTACAACAATAAGAAGTCAGAAACGCGTTTCAAAAAACGAATATTCAATGCTGTTGTCTAATATACTTTGTATTTAAAGAGCACTCATTGACATGATTTAAATTTCACGAAAATGAGTTATGTCAAGTCACATTTTTTTGGAAGAATGCATTCGAGCAGCCGTTATACCCTGACATGACCTCAAATCAGATTCAAGTTTATAACCATCACAGTCATAGCACATTTTCTCTGTTCTTATAGCCAATAGTTTCCCGTGCTTCTGAAAGAATCAGCAGTTCCAGTTAGTATCTATTTTCCGAAAATTTACAAGTCCATAGGAACGCGGGGCATTGTGAAACTTTTAAAGCTATTCTAGTTTTTATTAGATCTTTTAGTACGGTTCGTCGCGCGTCAATTATATTAGTTAGTTGCAGCTTAATTATTATCTTCTGCAGTACAACGTGTATAGAAAATGGTGTAGTATAGAAAATAAAAATTCAATCCTATGAAGACCATGAATGCTAATGAAAATGGGATAATCCATCTCATTATGATGCTTAAATAACACTTGCTAAAATTTGTATTTTTTTAATTCGTTCATTTACATACAATTCATGCTAAATACAATGAGTTCAATGTATTAAAAAAACAAATAAAATATTTCACAGCATTTGATTCAAAAATATATATTTTCATCCCTCAATTTTTAAACGGTTTCATGGAACAACATAAATGGGTTCCCTTACGTTAGTCCTCAAGGACACCGTTAAGAACAGAGAGAGAGAGCTTCACTAATTATTCCGACTATTAAATACAAGAATTGATGAGATTGGTGTCCTCATCATTTTCCAATTGTCCCTGTGAAAAACCCTTTGGCTTTGGGGTTTGACTACTCGGATCGCATGAGATTTGTGATAGAAATGAAAACTATGTTTGTATTGGTCATGTCTGAGTATGGGATCTACTCTATTTTATTTGCATATCACACAAGCACATAAAGCACAACTTTCTCCTTCTTAGCACTCATATTTTCAGCTTTTTGCTCACTCGAGATGTGTTTAGCATGATGATAA
>LJIJ01005964.1:0-10526 GCA_001718145.1 Orchesella cincta
TGTTTACCAACTTCACATTATGGTATTGGGTTCGGCAGACTCAGACTTTCTTTTAGCCCACTTTGAAGTTTTTACCTTACCGATTTGAAAGTTATAGTCAAATTGGTACCCAACCCCTTATAGGTTGGTGCTGATTTTACTAATTGGGAGCTTATTTGGAGTTGCAACTAAATGGAGTGTAGTTTTTTCAAGAATTTGTTTTATTACGACTTCCCATCATTTTTGGCACCACATGCACTATAAAACCATTTGAATTCGTTCATTGGTTCGAGTTTTAAAACCTATCAACGGGGCTAGATATGCCATTTCATTGAACCACCGTATTCTTAGAATTCCAACAATGTCCGATTGTATTGGATCAAAACAGGTACTTAACAGTTTTCTGACGTATCAAAACATAAAACTGGTAAATATCTTGGATAAAACCAAAGATATCAGAAGATTTTTGAAAAGTACCTATACTTTTGGCTATCTAAAATCTTGCCAAATCGTATTTGTTTGTAAATATTTATAAAACTACCCAACCAATTCAGTTGATGAGTATGTCAGAAGAAAGCCAACTAAATGTAGATAATTTTAAAACCAAGAGCTGGGAAATTATTTCAACGTTTCTACTAATTATGGCTATTCCAAGATTTGAGAACATAGGATACCTATCTTTATAAAGCCAATCCTGTGCAAAAACGAATTGTCTCACACATTCACAAAATCCAAAACCCGCTTTCTATATATCAGCAGCAGCAAAAAAATCACTAATTAGGATGATTGACCAATCGACAAATTCCTCCATAATGTCAAATCTCGGTTTCATCAAACACTTCTCTGATAATTATTCCTATGACGTAAATATGTGTTCGTCAATGGCAGACGGGAAGTCCAACTCCATAATAAAAAAGATTGATAACCTTTACAAGTGGAAATCATAATGGGAACGGGTACTACCTATATGAGTGCCATTAATTTTTAGTAATATTCATTTGTTTAAAAAGATAGGAACTTTGACTATTGTAATTGCTAAACCTACACTGACGTAAAGTCTGGAGAGGCGATATCGGTTTTTCCATCATTGAATATTTTTATTACCAATTATTTTGTCTAGGTAATAGTAATGTGTCTGCTATCAATGTAGTCGTGAGAATTAATGTTGGTTGGGGGGAAACGTATCAATATTTAGCCGTCATAACACACCCGTCCAGACTTTGACTTTCAAGGAAGGATTCTGACTTTGAAGCCATTCAATTGTCATATTCTCAGGGTCTTTAGTATTATGAGCAAATTATTATTTTACATTGTTTTTAGCAACAAATTACAAGTTATTTCGCAATATTTAAATTGTAAATCATCACTAAAAATATTTGTGCGTAAATGCCAAGATTGATTGTTCAGTATGCAAGCTGCTAACCGCAGTCTTGATCTGTCTCGCCTCACTGATGACTTGGTGCACACTTAAAAATAATCACAATCTTCAAACAAGTTACGATTCTCAGTTAAAATTCAATAATTCAATATTTATTGACTCTTTCTCTTCAATTAGTTATTCAAAATCTCTATATTCAATTTAATCAGATCAAAAACAATAATCTCCACAATTAATTATCTCTACTCTCGCCCTCACGATCAACAACCGATCAAGTTCTACTCTGATCAACAAGAACACACGCACTCTTCCCTTATGTACATTCTCTCTTTCACACAACCAAATCAGATCATGCACGAAACATGCTTATACGACAAAGGAACAAGGGAAAAACGTAATTCATAATTTTAAGGACGCTATGTATACAGATACATCATTGATTTTAAGGAAACCAGTTACTCTCCCTTATTATGTACCTTTAGGTACATATTAAGAAGATTGTACGTCTGTCTGTCGTCTGACGTCTGTCGTCTGTCTGTCAACACGTATACTTTCGAACCGTTTGACATTTTGAAATTCGTCTTCACCAGTCGATAGATAAGGTCAAAGCGGAGGCTAAGTTCGTAGATGGTTATCTGGGGTCAACGGAACAGGCGTCAAATGATAACGCAACTAAATTATAAAGCGTCACATATAGCTTAATGATACTTCATTGAAAGGTATTGACTGTGCTGATGAATGGAATAATGCATTGCAAATTCAAATCAGCGAGGTTTCGATACAGGGTCAAAGTCACGATTAATGTTTAAAATGACCATTATAGCTTATGATACTTCATTTGAAAGGTTATTGCTGGTGCTGAGATGGAATATGCATTCAAATTCAAATCAGAAATTTCGAACCGAGGGGGCAAAGGTCATGCACCTTCAATTATCATCACTTAGGGTCGATAGTATCATTGGAATCTAAAGTCCATTGCGGATTTCACTTATGATCACGTTTTTAAGCCGCAAATTACAATCCGCTAAAGTACATCGCTACATCTCGGATTGTCGGGTTTATTTATTTCAAATACCAATGTAAAAAATTGGTTATAAACTCAATTAAATGCACCAAATACCAAATAAATTTTCCAACATGAAAGTGGAAAACCCAGAACTGGCACAAAGTAAGGACACATCATGATGGTAGTTCCTAGTAGCATAATTCAACCACAATAAAATTTTTGTATTTCTCCACCAATATTTACGGCGAAACATAAGAATCTTATCAAATTCAATCAACGAAAATATGTTTTGGGTAAGAAACTGAGTGTTTGTTTGTTTTCCATAAAGTGGAAATCTCAGGAAATTTCCACAATACCCATGGATGTTGTTTATTGTTTTGAAATCTCATGATAATGATGGATGCTTGAACCACAATACAATTTGAAGTTGCTTCATTTAACTACATTGCTAGATGAAAGGAAAAATTAAATAGTTTTTGTTCCGCATGCACAAGCTCAATGACATGGAAAAGCGCATCTATCAATTCATTGTCAAATCCAAACCCAGCTGCCAAAAGGTTCCATGTGTCATTGTAAAATAATATTGCATTGGACTAAATGAAACTTAAGAAGAAATATGACAAACTTTCAATATGAATGCCACCATTTTCCTTCTCATCTAAACTCAAACAAATGCTTTACAAACCAGTTTCAGGGTTGAAAATCTCATCTAGAAGATTTGCATCATCAAAACAACGCTCAGATTTTGCATAACTTCTAGAGGGCAAAATCCTGGATTTTTTATTGAGGTCAATAGTATGTAGTAATCAAGTCAGGAAAGCTGCTCTCGGTATCATATCGTATTTTGTTGGTAATTATTTTATGAGGGTAATTAGGTAAGTAATACTACTCGTCGTGAGAATTATGACTGGTTTGGGGAAACGTTTCCCACACTTACTACCACAAGCGTAGCCAGAGTTTGTTTGAATTTGTAATAGTTTTTCTTACAATGTCATTCTTTTTGTATTGAACTTGTGCCATAAATAAATAAATGCCGTATGACAAAAAAGTTATCAACTTTTCATGACAAAACCATTTTATTTCAGTTATATTGGCAATGCAGATTTTTCATTGTACTCATTTTTTTCACTTTTCAATGAAAGTTCTTGCAATCTATCAAACTCTTCTTCTACATATCCCAGCATCTCTTTGACCTCCTCTCTATTCATTATCCCGTCAACAACCATAGTCGCAATGCGAATATGATTTCTAAACGTAAGCAGGAGAAATCCGACCCCTGAAATGAACAGAAAATACATTTAAAATATCAACTGACAACCCTATAGTTATCTACTTAATTATTCTGCTCATTCACCTCCTGACCCGTCACCCAGACCTCCCAAACCGTCTGCCAGCAACACCTTCTTCCCATTCAAATAGATATCAACCGCGGTCCTGGAAAACTGGAGAGACGACTGCCAAATTTCGGTTCTTCGAAATAGCTCTGTTAATCCTAGCCAACGGCAACCCAAATATTTTCCACACCAAAGGGAAAATTATAGGACGAGTGCTCGACCTCGTGTTGGAGTTCCTTTTCAACTTTTTTCAGCCTTTCCAACGAGTCCAGCTCCAGTATGGTGGGGAGTTCCAAAACGGTACCAGTCCTACAAGATTTTTGCTTTCTTTTTGAATTAAAAATTAATTCCATTAACAACTTAACTTACCATTGATTTCTCAACTTTTTTATGCCCAGGAATTGGAAGGGGAATCCCGAACATAATATTATCCATAGATTTGTATCCCCCACCATTTTTTCTCTGGAGGGAATGGAGAGTTTTAGCAATCGCCACAGAAATAGCGGTGAGAAGCACCGCGGTGAAAGAGACGCCGAATTTGTTCTTGATATTCTTAATTTTTTGAGTGGGCAATAGTCTACTTCGCTCGTGAAGTAGCCGACATCCCCTCATCTCATCAGGGGCAACCAGCGGTAAACTTCTGATGGAGTACGGAAGGTTGAAAAAGGAAGCGTCTCGTATAGTCCGCGCAAACAGGTGATGGCAAACACAAGTTTTTTTCTAAAACTCGTAAGCCCCATCATCTTAGCGGGGGTTGGGAGGGCAATCTCCGTCAACGGGGTGTTGAACAACCCTTCAATCATCACACTCAGGAGGGAAAATCCATCAGCAAGGAATGGTGAGAGCGGAAGAGATCAGAGTCATCTCGTCTTACACAGTCAGCCTTGAGCTGCCCATTTCTGTAGTTGGAGAAATGTGAATTCCCATGGACTCCGTTTGAAAGGAACGGTTTGTTGAGGATCTCCTCCGAAAAAATACAAACATTCTTTTCCACCTCCTCATCAGTTTCCCCTGGAATTGGGTGATATTTTAAGTGGTTTTTGATGTTGAAATGGTGATCTGGCTTCCAAAACATGTAGCCCATCCAGGGCTCCACATACTGCTTAAATTCAGGATAAGGAGAGTTCTCACTGAGCCACCTGGTGTTAAGCTCCCATCTCCTCGATTGTCACTTTCCATTCGACAACAACTTGAGACAGATTGCGTATCTTGTGGGAGTCTGTGGGTGGAGGGAGAAACTCGGTGCAAAACTGCTTCTATGACGTACAGCTTGCCAAGTTTCCCTTGTAAAACCATTTTCACAGAGAGCTAAGCACTGTCGTAATAAAGAAGAAGGGCGGAAGTGCAGTAGGTAGCAAGAATACAATAATGGAGTTCAGAGTACTAAAAACTCTCTCAGAAGTGAGCAGCAGAATGATGAACACGACATTTTGGAAAAGGCTTGTGCAGAAATGACGGAGTTGAATGGGTGAGCTCTCGCATTGTACTACAGAATAATTGATGAAAAATAATGGATTGAGCTCGACACAGAGTTACAGCATTTCCCAAGGCAAAAACCAGTCTCAGTTTATGCTTTGTCTACGATTCATTCATAAACAAGAATCATCTCATCCTTGAGCATCTGGTTTGTTGAACCTTACATTTCATGAGTAATATTTATTTATACAGTGTAATATTATCAGACTTGCTTTTCCCACACCTAAGGGGTTTCCTAATTTAGGTGGTTGCAGCTGCCAATTATCAACTGGGTTTTATGAAGCTATAATAATGCGTCGATAAATTTTTGGACGTCAGAGTTTTTTCACCTGAATTTTTAAATTGACTGAAATCGGCATGTGAGCACATGCTACGTATCTTTTGAGTTTTTAAACCGACTCCGATTCTAGCATCAGTCAATTAATTATTTCAAGTATGATTAATAGCGTGAAGCTTTCATTGGAATAAAAGCTCCGACATAACATTTGTTTATCTTTATTTGTTATGCATTACAATAAGGGTACATGTTTCCGTCTCTGAAACCCATACTTCAATGGGGTTTCCAGCGTCAGCGTGACATACGGACGCAACTTAATATCCTCGATTGTGCCGTCGTTGAAATGACATAATGTCAAAAGTGCAGTTCACACATCATCTGCATCATTGCAAATTTGAAACCGATACACTTTCTTGGCCCAGCTGAGAAAGTAAGAAACGAGTATTGGGGTCGCCTTTGAATCTCTTGCGGTGAAAATCGTTCGGGAATAAATTCTTCAGGGTTAGGGTAAATCTCAGGGTTTTTGTGAATGCCAGGAAAGTAAATGAAGACTTGAGTTCCTACTCCAAGCTCCAAATCATCCGCTGAGTAAAAGAGAAATAAACTAGCGTTAAAATTCTCAACCTTTCCATTTTCCTTGCTTTTTTATGTTTAAATTACCCAGGCGAAGAGGAGCTTTGAGTTTTCTTATGATACTAAAAATAGCAGGGAACAATCGGAACGTTTCATTCATGCACATCAAATGCTTGAGTTTGGACAGCTCTGGTACTCCAGGATTGACTCCTCCTTGTTCCAACAAGCATCAATCTCATTCGACACAGCTCTTGATGCTGAGGATGAAGAGCGAGCATGTAGAAAAAGCTGGAGTTCAATCTCCGTTGTTTCAGAACCCTTGTATCAAATGCGCTTGAGTATTGAAATGAGTGGAGTTTTATAGAAATAAAGCTTACAGCAGTCAAAAGGTTGCCTTTTTCTCATAACCCTCGATTGAAACCCAGCTGCCAACAGCTCCTGCTTCAGAGTTAAATTATTGTTTTCTTCCGAGGGGTTAACTGACTCAGCGTCATCAGAACCACCCAAGCTCCTATGTATCCACTCATTTTGACAATAAATCCTCCACTTTGGATAAGATGAAGTCTCCAAACGGCTCAGAGCAGCCACGATTTGTAGCTCTTTGATAAATTGGCGTGCCCTTGAACAACGCAAGTATCTTTACATATAATAAAAATGTTGGCTTGACTTTAAAAATTTTTATCATTGACCTCTTAAGACCGTCGATACACTTATTCCCAACGTCATCTGATCTAAATTACTTTTTCCTAAAGTGTTCTCAATTCAGAAAATGGTGAACTTCAATTTATAAAAAATGAAATGTATCTATATTAAACTTACTCGGATTGTTCTCGTGCGTGTCACTCTTCAATATGTATAAGTTCCCCGACCATTATTCAAAGAGACAGAGCAATGTAGCTTTCATGAAAACTCGATTACCCAGGAGGTCTTTAGGAGAACAGTTTCTCCGCAGTTTCGCGATTGCTTCCACTTAGCCCGTTGATAGAGCCCATCTTTCCAAAAGTTTCAATGCGTCGGAGGCAATCTTTGTCAACGTATTGCTGTCGTGGAACAACATTTCTGCAGAGATTTTAGAAGAAAAAATGTTAGTGCGAACTGAGCTTATCTTCTTGTGCATTTTAAATGTCATACTTGGACATGCTCTGGAGAGTTTAAGAAGACGATTGACTCGGTGGCTAACTTGACGGTGAAAACAGACCGAATTCTTTCACCAGTCGTCAAACACGCTCAAAGTCTCTGGAAAGGAGGTGGGTTTTTTTAGTAAATAAATGTGAGAATGTTAAAGGTCAGAAGTAATTAAGCGAACCATACTTTTGAAGTTACTCAGGGCGAGTATGTTTTCAATTCCCGCAAAAATCGGGTGACCCGGTCCAGGAAGAGGTCGGTTTGAGCCTTGGCCCTTGTTTGACCTTTTTATGCTTCCAAAAAAATAACTAAATGAGACTAAACATAAGGACCGCCGTAAACGGAAGGCTAGTCTGCGTTGACGCGCCCAAAACCCAAACCCTGTGCTCAACCACATTCTCATTCAGAGTGGAAAACCGAAGCTTGTGGAACCCATTCCTCAAATGGGAATGAAAGAAAGTATGTGGCAAAATCGAGTATAAGTACAGCACTACAAACAAGTCAGTCGTTATTATTTGCAAGATGTTTTATCCAGATTAGACAGATGGAAAGACCGCATTGCCAGCATAAATATAGGGGAACAACACATTTGGTGGAGAGTTTGGTTTGGGTAAATTAACATCACTCTTTGTGAGAAAACGTTCACACAAAGTCGTAACCATTACGAAAATGAAGATACAAGCGCCTCTCATCATCAAATTTAATTTATTAAGGAATAAAGTAATTAGATGTAGTAATTTTGGAAAGATTTGAAAACGCTGCAGCTCACTTAGGAAAAGGTCAAACATTCAAATTTAAAAAGTTGGCCAAAGTGAAAGTTTTTTTTAAAAACACTGATTTTCATGAAGAAAAATTGGATTTACAAATTTAAAATGAAGAATGTATGAAATAGAAGTGTAATAAAATATTGGAATTACTCAAAATTTGTATATAATTGTTTTAAGGAAATAGCTATTCAATCCTGCGCTTAGAAAACCAGTTTCGTGAAAGATTAAACGAGGGATTAACTCATGAAGAAAATGTTTTAAGTTTTATGGTTCATTAAATCCACCTTTTTATAGTTTTAAGGAAATTACAGAAACGAGAAGTCTTACTTCTTGGCTCATCAAAATGTCCTGCGTTTGAACGAGGGATTTCCATCGAGTGTACAAGCACCTGCTAAAAGTGATCGACTTTTTAGCAGCAACATGAAATGACGCAAATATGATAACAAAAATTCACACAGATAATTGCGATTGGAGAAATAAATGGAGAAACAAAACATTTTTTCATGCTTCAAAAATGCTCATTTATTGAAACCCTTAAAATTTATAAGTAATAATTTATCTACATTAGAAATTACAACCCAAACTTTCAAACAGCCCTTTCCCTTGGCAAACAACAGGTCCTTATAAATATAGTCCATGGTGGGCGCTGAGCTTCATAATAGTTTGGTATAAACTTGGGTACTTTTTCACTCATAAACACGGCTTCATTCCCCTCAACCCATCTTTGTATTACTTGCGCACTTGAAAAATAGGATAGAATGGCATCTTCATCACTATAAAAGTCTGCAAACATGCTGAGAGCAGAGTTCCCCTCTTTTTTAACCTTTTCAGCAAACTCTGAAAACTCCACGAGCTCCACATTGTGTCCGAATTTTGCTGCAACATTTAAAAATTCCTGGTCTGTATCCGGTTTCATAATCCCAATATTATAGACATCGATGGGGCCTCTCCTTAAAAAACAAGCGGACAGAAACTAGCGCACATGTCAACTGGTAAAAGTGCCATTGGGAAGGGCTCGGCATCATTTTATTTTTCATGATGAACATGTATCTCATCAGAACGTGGTTGTATTCCGGCTCACATTGCCCCGTCGCCTCTTCTCCCCCGATGAACGGGAATCTAAAGACTTTGCAAGGAATTCCCCGATCCACTCCAATTTTTGTGAGGAAATCTCCAACATATTTGGAAATAAAGTAAGCAAAAGTTGTTAGTCCATCGTATTCCCTTTCTTTTGGCCAGTCTTCGGAGATTCTACCTTGCTCATCTGTGGACAGCACAGCGATCATGGAGGACGCTTGGAAAACGTGTTTGAGCTTCTTTTCGCAAGCAAATTCCAAGATATTTATTAATCCCCGATGTTCACAGCTCGGACGTCTCCCTGAGGCTTGCTCTTTCTGTAGTGCTCATTGTGTTGAACACGAGCGGAGCAATTGAAGACTGCATCCACGCTGCTGCTCAATCATCCCAGACGTCTGAGTTCATCCCGAGCTGAGGTCGAGCTACGTTTCCGGTAGCACAAGTGATCTTACCCATGTTCACCTGGGAAAGGAGGTTTTTGCTCTCTAAAACTTTTCTTAGCCGCTCATCAACTTTCTCTTTTTTGCTTGGTCGCATGAGACAAATTACTCGGTTTATTTGAGGTAAATTTGTGAGCTCTTTTAAAACGTATGTGCGAGAGTTCCGTACAGCCTGAGAAGAACTGTTTTAATATCCTGGAGAGCTACAGCATTCTGCCCAGGTTTGGCTTTGATGTGTTCCGGAAGAAAGCAATCGTCTTTTATTAATTCGCTGACTTGTTCCATCGTTGGTGGGAGCTAGCTTTTCCATCTCGTCATTTCCTTCAATTAATTTGATTAGCGTTTCAGCAAGAAGATTTATGGTGTTGCAGTCTTTCAACGAGCTGGCGTTGATTGTTATCCTGTCTCCTACGAGATTTTGGAGATGATTTTTGATCTCAACAAACATGAGGGAATCCACCCCCATTTCTTGGAAATTTCCGTGCTCATTTATGATCTCACTTTGGTCCAGTTTGAGTACGCTCGGAGAATATTTTTCAGCTGTTCTTTAAGAAAGGACATTCTCTCCTCGAGCTCAGATTTGGATTCAATCTGAAGCCAAAATTCATCAGATTTAATGGCAACAGAGGCAGTTGAACTGCTTGACTTCCAGACTCGCTCATCCAAGCAAATGGCCAAGTAGGGGAAGAGTTTGCTCATGATTTGGAAGGATTCCACGTTGCCACGGCGAGTTGAGTTCGTTGTGAATTTAGGGTGTATTCTAAGCCCGTAATTCCCTGAAGATTTGAGATGGTGCGAAAACCGGGAAGATCCACTTCCGTCGCGATTCCCACCTCTCCCCATTGTCCCAATTGACTGTGGTTCCGGAAGGCCTATAGATTTTAGTGGATTAGAGCATCTCAATTGGTTCGGCTGCGTGATTACATGACCTGGTGACCAAAAAGCAGATTGAGGAGAACACGACAAAGTTCGAGATTTAGATCTTTGTCAATCGTGGAGTTAGGCTCCAATTTGTTTAAATGTGGAATAATCTAGGCATTCTTGGTGAAATGAGCCATCGAGGGGTTCAGCGGCATGCATCACACCCTAAGGGT
>LJIJ01005965.1:0-10521 GCA_001718145.1 Orchesella cincta
TCCTCACTGACACAGATACCACCTACAGACAGAATCGACTACATGATTTTGCTACCAGTTGGAGGAGTTTAATTGGAGCAAAGTTATGCCCTTTCTACATTCACCAACATACACACGTGTGAGGGAGGGACGATTTTTATGAATTTCTCATTTTTTGTCCTTTTACTTTTCCATTGTATTTAGGTTGATGAGAACGGCACATGTATGTACAGACACATGGTAATAACACAACGATAGCTGTGGGTAGTTTTCTCCCAACTCCCATACTTTCTAAGCATTGGCCAAGGTACAATGTTGAATATGGAATTTACATGCTAAATATGTGCTCAGGAGCTGTTCTTGGAGCTCTGCTGTGCCTCGTAAGTCGTAAGATTTACTGTCACCACTAAAGCATGAAGACATGAGGAAGCTAGTGCCACAACCTTTTTTATGCTTTACGTTTTCACCTTCCTTGCGTAGGCAAACCCGCTAAGCTTAGTTGTTTACCAATTTCTTTCCACACAAACAAAAAAATACTCCCTTCTCGTTTCTAAATCTTGTATGTTCATCCACCCACGGCTGGGCTTTCTCCCACAAAACTTCAATTTGGTTAGCTCTTGCCATTCCAGTATTTCCATCTGTCATATAAATTCGGGTTTCATCTACGAACCGGTCGGTTAAGGCTTGACAGGAGAGTACATCAGTCTTGAGTTCATCGAGTCCCTTTTGGAAAGCAGCTGAAAGTCTGAAGGAGTTTAGGAATTTTTAATTAAACTAATGAACTTCAGTCCTCAGGCTCTATTCATATCGTAATTTCTTTCCAATCAAATTTAAATGTATTTTAACTTTCTACAAATACCTGAAGTATAATCAAAAGAATTTAATGCAATAATACCGGACAGACTGCTTTCAAAATCTTACTTTCATTTCAACCCAATTTATTTGCTCCTGCTGTATTTCGTGTACTGACACACGGACTAACCTAGCGTACTAGCTTTTTCATCAGTGATGCATTTTCCATTTTACTGTAACTTTTTTCTTTCTGTTCTTGTCGTCATTCCAGGAAGGATTTTTCTTGTTTAAACGCCACATGAATTCTGGTAGACTCACATCACTGGCAAACTTAGAAGGAATATTTTCAGCTTCCGTCTCCTGAAAATATAAAAAATACGGAAGAAGAAGCATTAGCAAGTAAAGCCAGGAAAAAGGAGAAAATGAATAAGCAGAAAGGAATATTTTACGAATTCAATCCTTCACTTTTTCTTATTCAGTGTCCTTTCCTCTGTACATACATGGAAGAAGGTATGTACAACTACGAAAGTGTAAGCGTTGTCAGCCCTATACGAATCTCCTTCGCTAAATACTAGGTGAGGGAAGCCATATACAACTTGTTTTTCCTATATGTACATGCTTCCTTTTCCATTCCACCTCTTATTCTCTTTCTTGTTCGTCTGGAAATAAAGATTGATGAAATAATGAGAGTTTAGGGAATACTCGTCTGCACTTCAAGAGAAAGAGTGCAAGGATTGAAAGAGAAGAGAGAGAAAGGAAGAAAAGGAAATGAATCCAGAGAAGCGAAAACAGTGTAACACCAACCAAGACGAGAAGAAGTTACAGAAGAGTGAAAACCAACGTTTATGTATGTACATTGTCAAGGAATCAAACAAGGAAACCCGAAGTGGATGGCTATTTATATGTATTACTGCCAGGTTTGTTGTCTGACTCTCTGACTGCCTGCTCCTTACCAATAGGAAAGATAAAATGCTCGAAATAGTAGCATACATTCATTTTTTACACAACTCTCCAATTCATTCATTTCTATAGGCGAAGAAAATTTTGCTTCTCATCCATCCTGTCCTAATGTATCGTGATCACTAGGAAAAAATATGCTTTACATACCTCTTGTGAATGAATTTACGCCATTGGAAACGGAAGTAGAGGAGAAAAAATAAAAATGTACGGTGATGTGATACTATATATTTAGCTTGCCTGAAGTCTAGAAGTAAGGTAGTATTGTAGTTAGTTATAGTGTGTTTTTGCCTTTTTTTACACCCTTCGCCAATAAGATGCTTTTATGGAAAGAACAGAGAGTGGAAAGACAGGCATATGATACTTTTCTGCTGCTCTTGACGTCAACAGCAGAACAGCTCAAGGTTTTGGTCGAGCAAGAAAACCTCATCGTTCGACACAGATGACACCAAAAGAGACAAACTAGCAAGGAAAAAATACATTAGTACTGATAGAATAGACGTGATTCCAAAAAAGTTGGAAACTCAATACAAAAAGTAATTCATACAGTTACTTACATACATTAGAGGAATGTCGGGATTGATAAGATAGATTTTGAGTCAGAGTCAGTCGTCGTCTTCGGATATGTGGAAGCGCCAATTTGAATTGATAGAATCTACTGTACGCATTATTCATTCGTACGGGAAAATGTTCTAGATCTATAATTAAGTATGCGAAGGTTGCTGTCCTAATGTACTTGGCAGAACAACGTATTATCGGAATAAAAACAATACTGCCGTAGTATGATTAACGTACACTAGCCACATATACCTAATTTGTTTATAAGCAATACTAGAATATAGTTGCCATTGCGTATTGAAATATGAGTAATAAGTGTGCCGTGCTATTGAAAAAGGCTAGCTTGGCTCGAGTCCCAAGAATTCTGTTCAAGCGGTGAGAGCCCAATTTACCATCTCAAACTCAATACACTGATTCATGTAACAGCTCGCCATGCCTGTGAATTCATCATTCATGACGCTCAAGCGTTTTGAATAAACCACGCTTCGTCAGCGACAGAAATAAGGGTTTAGAGACATATAAAGCGCTAAAAAGTTTTCGTTATAACAATGTTAGACAGAACTAAATCAATCACTGGCGGATATAAACTACGTTACCGCTCACCAGGAAGTACAGTTTGTGCTGGCCTAGTATTTACATGCATGAAGAAGCCAGATTTCATTCAATGGATACGCTACTGCGGGAGAACTTATGCTATTCCTGCTGGACGAAGGAAGATGGTTTTTAAATATTTAGAAAAACGATATAACATAATACAAGCAAATATACGTACGTATTGTAGCAGCCTCCTTTGTGTCGCGTTGTATAAACTAGGGAGTAGTACAGGTTCATATTTGTGGGGACGATCGCACAACTAAGAAGGATGTGGCTTCCATCTGAAGAGTTGCCAGGTGGTCCAAGTTGACACGTAAGAGGCCACGTATCCAGTAAGGGAGTGGGTTTAGAGTTGAATCAGGCCAGAGGCAGCAGTGGTTAGTTTAGATCTTGGACAACGGCGTTATGGCTACGCTTCGCTCGATTGAATAGATTAGGTTCCACAACAGAATATGAAAAGCATGATTTGTGATCGACAATTCATTAGCAGGAGAAAAGAAGAGGAACGGAGTAGGAGACAAGCGTGGCCTTTGCTTACGTCGCCCACCGTTGTTTGTTTCCATAGTTTTTTTTTTTAGGAACCTCTTAACCCTAGTTCTGCGTGCGGGATGCAAATGTCCATCCAGCCCTGCATTTACGAGGAATAATATGTAAGAATGTAGTATGGCACACAATGGCCACAAAAGTAAACGGTACAGGCACTCTATCATGTATGTAATAGGTACATAAATAAGTAGAATGTAATCCCAATATAATATCATCATTTGTATATTGGGATGGCCGCAACAGTCCAGCAGAAGTGCCTAATTTGCGCGTGAATAAATTGGGCTCCCTTTCAGATTATCACTTGTTGTCGTTCTTTTTTGCTTGACTTGGAAAAAACTTTCTTTGGTCAAGTGAAGAAAGTTTTGGAAGAGGAAAAGCTACTTTCAGCTTTCGATTGTTGCTCATACTTATACACATATATATGTGTGTGTCGGTAAAGAGCCGCAGCCAGTTGGTGCCATAGCTTTGTCATTAAAGTGGATATTCTAACAATACAACGACATTTTTGTGGTGATTGATCAGCTACTCTGTAAGTATAAACTGATACTGCATATTATGGAGAGAAAGCATACAAGAATGACGCAAGTAGTTTGATTTGGTAGAAATAGTGTGCTTTCTTATCGACTAGAAAGACTACATTTTGAGAAACCGTGCATGCATACATACATATGTAGTGTTCGTTCATGCTGTAACCAGGTTTTTTAGCAGTTGCGCCAGCCACTCAAGTTTTTAGAAGACTAAAAGGTAAAATAGATTGTATATCAAAATGTAATGTAAAAGGTTATAGTAAAAAATTTTTCGAACAGAATAAGTAGCATAAAACTAAATAGAATTACAGATCCAATATTCCGTCTGTCTTGTATTGGTAAGGGTTATATATTAATAAAAGAAAGCTTGCAGCTTGCTGAACTGCCGGAAGTTTAACATTATACATCTTATCTTACAATTTGTATGGTTATAAATTATTTTTAGTGTCTAAATCTAAGTGAATGGTAGATCATATTTTATTTTCCTATTGCTCGGTGGACATTTATATTGTTTTACGATGCAGTGTGGTGGAGGTAGAATTAAAATGAAGAATACAGTTTTACATTACAATACACCCATATTATAGGCATCCTAAGTTGATAGAAAGTAGTGTAAATTTCACAATTACACTTTTATATTGTCACAATCTCTAATCAACCCTGAAAGAAATACAACTGAAGTCCTTCAATGTGAAACTAGCGTACGAAACGTATAAAGTATTAATCATTTTGATACATTCAAGTACCTAAAATTCAAATACTTTCCCAAAAAATACCGATGATCTTTTAATTACTGAAAAATACTGATTATATTTATCTTGACTATAGCCAAGCATCCTTTCTGTTCCTTCCAATTTCCATCTTGTAGTTTTGATATTGCTACAGACGAACTTCTATTGTATGTGTTTCAATGACTTTTTAATTTAATTTTGTAAAGTCTATAGGCATAAGAAGTGTAAAGTTTTTATATTGGTTATATAAGTGAATCGAGAAGAACTAAAATGTGGATGGCGGTGTCACGGACTAAAGGAATTACTTTTACTACGTTCTCTCTTGTGAAAGGTGCTAATTAGTAATCATTGATAAATAATTTGTGATTCAATAAATAAAATTGATACAAAATGCAATATAGAAAACTGTTTTAATAGTGATAGTATAATTTTATTATTACTATAAAAACTATACTAGCGTTGTATTTTAACTTAATAATGTACCAAATCGTATCTTCCATTTAGTGTCTTGAGTCGTTGTCATTTATTAAGTATTTAAACTGTTGTTAAATAAAAGACTTAATTGAGAGAATCATTCTGCTTGTACCATCTTTTATGAAAGCCGCATTAATTTCCTCGTCCATACTTTCACTTGAGGGGAATTGGAGATATTGCATGTTTAGTGTATACTTTTGGGTTTGATTGCATCAATTTATTACAATTTGGCTGGAGCTGGAAGCTGTTCGAAAGCTGCTACCGAACGCAAGAAAGTCATTCATCAATACGGAAAAAGTCTTTGCCGTTTTTACCTACAATGGAGCTAGCGCAGTCAAGCACACAGTACAGGGATTTTAGCACATGATCTGCATAACAATTTGTCTCAGCTGCGGAGCTACAAACATCATTTTTATCTGCCGTCGTTACAACGTTATGCATACTAAAAATCATATAAAAAGGTGAACGGGATCATGAATAAGTTTTTCGTTTTTAAACTGTGCATGGATGAAGCACCATGAATATTTTTATGGTTCCGGTTAAAGATAATAAAATCATGCCAATACTACTGAATCTCTTGTGTATTCTGTGTAAATTATTATGTATTGCATGTTGCATCTGTCGCCTGGCGGATGGAGCCATGATCCCAACCCAACACGCTGTATAAGGTTGTATGCATGTGCTTATAAACTAGACTTTCTCTTCAGTCAACCCTTTCAAACTGTGAGTTACGCCTTGGGAAGGGAACAATACACCACCAACCAGCACATATAAAGTGCACACTTCTCTTGTACGTGCATCTCACAATCAAATACGCTGCATTTTAAGTAGTTTTTACTGTGAAGACAACCAGTCGTTTGATCCTGGTCGTCTGCAAGATACAATGTGGAGCCCACTAAACTAAAGAGATTGCATTTAGACTCAAATAGTTGAGTAACGGTAAGTGGTTGAAATAAATTATATGAAATGTGTACTACCATAAAATCATATTTTTTACTCCAAATCTACTTGTAAATCACTGGATTAGCTTGAGGGGGCAATATTTGCCTTCTGGTAGGCAACACAAAAAGGAACTTGCTGCACCTTTACCAATTTTAAAGATAGAAGTAACGAATTTAAGACCTCATTTAAGTAGAAATATTACGTACGATTAACCACGCTAGAGTTTTGTTCAAAATTTACACTGGTTTTACCAACTATGATGATATAATGTTTATTTATCTTACGTTCATCACAGACACTTGACCGACAAAATCTATAAAAAGTGCTTAATATTCAAAATAAATAAATTACTGTTGTCCATTACGAACTTTTATAACAACTTGGGTTTGCATTCAAAACTATCTTTAGAATTATGGGGGAAAAACGACATACGGATTGAACTGAAGATGTTTTTAAAACGATAATATATGTACCTGTTCCAATTAATGAAATGAGTCGGATAAGAACATACTTCTTTTCTTTGTTTTAGTGTAAACGTAGTTCATTCGTCGTCGCTCTGTAGAGAATACCACACTGGAACTTACATACGATCCCTTTTTTACTCACCAAACATTACGGTAAAGTTCTTTTTAAAGTTTTTTCTTCCATAGATGCACAACGGTGTTTACTCAGCGTGTGTATGCTATAATGTATGTACACGTAACTAGTAGCTAAAAGGGGTATAATGACTTTCAGTAGCAGTAGTATTTTAGTGTTTTACAACAGCGGGAAAACACTGGCACACAGCTACAAAACATACGATACAACCAAGACGGCCGTTATTTTCCTTTTTACTATATCACTTTAAGAGTGCTTCATCTTACTGTCTCGGTGTCTCTTTCCTCAACGATATACATCCGTATATATTTTACCCGGAAAGAAAAAGTTGGTTAAAAAGTTGGTTAATATATATGTAAAAAAGCGACATTTTCTCCAGTGTACCCAGCTCTAGCTAAAAACAAGAGGGAAAGGTGAAAAAGTATCGCAATCATAGTACGTTCCCTGTAAGGGAGACGAAACCAGTAGAAAACTTGGATTGGTGAGCGAGAGAAAGAACAAGGAGGACGAGAGTGCGATTGGAAAGAGTTGAAACTGAGTTTTGGGCAAAGAAAAGTTGAAAGAACGACAGGGGAAACAGTGGTGGTAATCGTGGTGAAGGTGAAACCTACATGCTGCTGCTGCTTCTTTTCGTGTAGCCACGTTGGTTGTGTAGTGTTAAATATATTTAGCCTTCTTTTACATCTACTTACATTTCATTCAATTGGGTTGGTATGAGGGGCTGCGTCCCCGAACTGGATTGAGAGGTATACATATAAGATAATAATATGAAATGTACTTATAACATGAAATGATATTGGCATGATCCGCTGGAGTGTACATTAATAAAGTACAACCCTGAGCGGAGAGTTAGTCTTTGCAGGCCTTCGAGAGAAGCACTGGTCTTGAGTCTCTAGCATCATTTCCTTTTAGCATCAATACGCATTCATGATAGAGGTTATCTACTTGTGCACAGGGCAACTTAGTTCTCGTAGCAGGCACCTTATGTTATAAGGGCATAGGTGTTTTTATAGTATGACGATCCTGCAGCGATCGAGCGCTGAACTACACAAGGACAAGGAGGCGGCATGCAGAGGCAGCCATTTTCCAACAATCGCCACACAGAGAAGAAGGAGAAAAATCAGCTGAAGATAAGTTTTACTTTTATCTTTTTCAGTCAAGTTTTTCGGAAACTTCTCAAATAATTTTAGTGACCTATTACTAATATTCCAAATAGCAAGTACTTAACAATCAAATTATTCCTCATCTATTTAACAGTGAATTGTGATCTATTTCGGTTTGTCAACAATATTTTATTTGTCAACTACGCTGAATCTATCTCGTATTGATAATTTAAGCACAAAACGCACATTTTGTCAATAACTACGTTTCTACCATACTAACATCACTAATTGAATTTGATTTTATGTATTTAGCTAAATAAATTTCTGTGAGGACGCACTTGGAGGATTCCACCTGGAGTTGGACTTCAACCCAGCTTGTACAACAGAGCGCCGAGGTGCTGGTGACGTAGCTCTCGAACACTTATCCTTTCAACCACTCCGTTTACTAAAATTCACATTGGTTTAAGGTCAGATCTTTCATTTTAAAATTACCTTCTCTCTTCCCTTCCTTCTTAACCTAATTTCTTCTCATAATTAAAAGTTTGAACCTACTTGTCCGTTTTTATCCCATTAACATGACAAATTGCTTGTACTTGACTAAGTACTTCTCCTTACGTATTTAAAAAATTGATATATGATAGTACAACAATGCCAATTGTTTTTTCATAGTCAAGGACAGTGCTTATAACTTTTTACTAGTATTTTGTATGGTGCCTTAAATAGCCCATTTACTTGCTAATAGCTATATAAGACAGCAAACTTTTACATGAATACCTTTACTTTTTAATGACTGTTTGAAGATAATATTATTTCTCTTGAAATACTTTGATTTTGTTGATAGAATAATATCTAACTAAACAGTTTCTTTCCTTTTCACAATATTGAAGCTGCATACTTCAAAACCACTTTCATTTCATCTCATGTCAATTTTCTCCGTTGTTTTAACATACGTACATAAAGTTCAAGTTTTAGTTCAGAATTTACACATACAAAGGAAAAATTCCGATGATGTATTCCACTCCCAATGTCTCGGAATCATACTAGCATTGACATTAATAGTACAGAAGTAGAAAAACTTGATGAATCATTAGATGAGTCACATACAAAAATACAAGAAGATCCTTCCTTCACAACTGTAAGACAGCAACACAGGGACTCGCATAGATTTAAATATTATACGAAGAACGGTTTTATTCCTCTACCACAATCTAAGACGAGCTTACAATTCACTCAGTCAGATTTAAACAAATTTTTCACTGGTCACCTTTTACCGAACATTTCACAAGACCAAGAGGATTTTCTCTCGATATATTCAGATTCCTCAGTAGAAACAGTAATTAACATGGTGATTCCAGCCTTTACTGGTAGGGAACCAGAACTTGCTGATTTGACTCCAGAACATTTAGCTTTTCTAAATCAGAGATTAAACCATCATCTGAATAATGTTGCAGCTGCCGCAACTACAGTAAGGGTAACGACTGTGAACTCTAGGATTGACCCTCCATCCTATAATCCTGACACAATGTCTGCATCTTCCTTTTTTGACAAATGTGAAAAACACTTTAGAGCACAGGGTTTCCTGACAACAATTTCATAACATGGTTCATACAATTCTTAAGCACAATGTCAAACTTTGGTTCGATAGTGTAGTTGGCACGATAAATAACTGGGACGACTTTAAGAGGGCATTTACTGATAGGTTCGACAAACCTTCAGACAGAGAAAGAAGAAGAAAATTATTGTACTCCAGAAAGCAGGGTAAAGTGGGTGAAACAATTATTCAGAAATGGTAACTTGGCTAGGCAAATTGATCTTTAGAACCTGAAAACGTTTCCGTATTGAGGGCATATGGTGGCTTACATCCAGATTTAATTTTGAACATGGGAAGTTTAGACAACTTAACCATTAACATCTTAATGGAAAAACTTTCATTTACATATGATACTATTCGAGCAAGGGATGCTAGAACAAGGTCATCCACATGGCTCCCACCACTTCCATGGCTATAATGTTGAAAAAGGACCACAATTTTCAGAACACAATGGTTCCAATCGAGGTAGGTTACAGTAGGGGTAATGGCCCCGTCTCCTTTCATATTCTAACCCCCAACAACTCGATATAATAGTAATCGCAACAAAATGCATACAACAACAGCAACTACCAAAGTCAACCACGAAGCCAAAGCGTGAATCCTCAAAACCCCCACAACTTTACATTTGGCAACAACAACCTATGAATATGCAACAACCACAAAATTTACAATACAGAAATAGTCAACAGCCAAATCAAACACAAAGAAGTGGGTACCAACAAAACCACAATGGACATCACAATGGAAATAGAATCCCGTTTAACAAAACAACAGCAAATGTCACAAATGCAGACAGCCTGGTCATTTTGCCCGTCAGTGTCCAACGAATGGTATTGCAATGGCAATCCATGACGGAAATAATCATCAACTCAATACTCCATTTTCCCACCACCACCAGTTTCACAATACAACCTTCCAAACACACCAAACAATTTACCCACAACAATATGCCACACGACGAGTACAATCAGGAACAATACGCTGATAGTGATCCACACTTCAGTGAAACGCCAACAGCCAAATAGTCAACCTTTAAACTACCAAGGAGGATCATGGCAAGGCTACGGTCAAGGGTCCTCCCAATTTAAAGACAGCCCCACTCGTTCCATATGTAGCACTTTATCAACACT
>LJIJ01005966.1:0-10520 GCA_001718145.1 Orchesella cincta
TCTATCGTCAACAACTTCAATTTTAATCTTGGAGCTGTGAAACTGTTTCAGATTGATGATTTGGTACATTCTGTATTTACGCTGGTATCAACAAAGCCGAAACATATCCTGATGGAAATATTATTCACCCAGCATAAAGTTGCTGCTTAAAGCTTCTTTGAATATAACATTACATGTCAATTATGAAACTCCACACACTCCACACATTCATGGTTGCAAAAGCAAGTATTTCTACGTTTTAAAATTCAAATGCTGCCCAGCATTATCAATTGTTGGTTTTATTGTCTTAAAGTCATTGAAATGACAAACAATATAGCAGATTATTCTTGGTACGAAAAGTGTCTAGTAAAATGAATTTTTCACTGCCGCATGTATCTGCTTTCTTTAGGTTCGTATTAAATAGATTAGTATGTCGGCTCAGCATAGAAAATTTGCTTTTTGATCTAACGGTTGATAGGTGAGCATTAGCTTTGAGAACTGGCCTAAATAAGTTGTAGACCGAGGAAAAAAGCAATACACGTATTCAACCATCATAAACCACGTACACTCTAACGAGCTTATCGGTCAAGCTCTTACGAAATATTTGAACCAATAAATATTTCCCTAATAATTCGCTCAATTTGAGGTTTAGATATACGTATTACATTCATAAAGTATGGTGTAGCTGGCTAAAACAACAAAAATCATGAACTAATATTCAACATGTGAATCGGCATGACAGTTAAAAAGAGAAATGTATTTTATCACATCCTATTGTTGCGGAATGTATCTACAAAGTCTTACTACAACTTATTTCAAGCGGTTTGAAAGGATTCAACTCAACATTGAAGTTGAGATCATACACAAAAGCACTCCAGATTTTCTCATACACTTATGCATAGATGTGCACTCAATGACGAAATAGATTTGACAAAGCGACGGCATGCAAGTGGTAGTAGGTCTGAGTTTGAGTAGCAAGAGTGCGGACCGTACCTTGATGAAAGAAAATGCTTGCCCAGTCTGTTTGGATGGGTATTGATATCGATGAAAAACATTGTAGAAAAATTGTAGAAAACTCGCTTTGTGGGAAACGCCTTGCTTTTGATATATATTGTATACTTATTTTTTAGTTAAAGCTAGTTTCTCATTCTCTCCATCTCACTTTGCCTCTTCGAAATATATGGTGGCTTTAAAAAGGCCGTTGGAGTACTTTTGGTGTTGAA
This sequence comes from Orchesella cincta, assembly GCA_001718145.1. Taxonomy (NCBI): domain Eukaryota; kingdom Metazoa; phylum Arthropoda; class Collembola; order Entomobryomorpha; family Orchesellidae; genus Orchesella; species Orchesella cincta. Next base: position 1,203 of record LJIJ01005966.1, read on the forward strand.
AACATGTTATTTTAAGAATTAACTTGACAATAGAACACATTTTGCAATCTACTATTTTTGGCTACGGTTTAGCGGACAAGTGCCCAATACGACTTGGTACGGTAAGTTGCGACAACAAACTTTTTCAATTTTTTTAGCCTAAAATGTTATTGCAAGAAATGTTACGTATTACAACAGAAATATTAATCGCCGTTGTTGGTGGTCTGGGAATAACCATCGGATGTCACCGAATTCTCATGATGATATTGCAAACAGTATCTTACCAGTTTTCGATACGAAAGTGGTGCTGGGATCACAGACTCCATCATAAGTTTACGGACACGAACAAAGATCCGCATAACTCAACACTATGCTTTTAGTTCAGTCACATAGAGTGGCTCTTACTCCCCAAGCATCCAGATTTGGTAAAGGAACTGAAGACCTTTGATAACGATCCCATTGTACGTTTCCAAAGCAAGTTAGTAGTATCTTGTTCAGGTACATTAAATACCCACAATTATAACGGAATTTTAGGAATGCATGGTATTACATTAATACATATTTTGAAATTTAAGGTGGTATTGGCCCCTCGTACTTACTTTCTCCCATATTCTACCTGTCACAAAGAAGATACGTCATTTCCATTCATAACACCTTTTGCGTCAACTCAGTGGCGCACATATGGGAACTAACCTTATGATGGAGGATTACAGCAACGCAAAGTCCTACCCTTGCTTTTTCCACCAGTAATTCTTGAAAATAGTTAAATCAATTGCTTGTCATTTAATTGTCTTGTGGAAACTACAATGTTTTTTATATCTCACTTTTCCCCTGTTGGAGAAAGATGGCATAATTATCACCATACTTTTTCCTGGGACTACGGGTGGCGAATGAATTTATCAACCATCATCATCGATTTGCTTCCTCTCTTTTTGAATCTGGTTACTATTTAAGTCAGACTGGGGTATAATCGAGTTGAAATCAAGAATTGAATGAAATAGCCCATGACTCATTGAAATTATCGTTGTTATATCATCCAGTTTAATGAGATGCTTACTCATTAATTATTAAAAGTGCCTGATCTTGCTCTCCATCACTTGTTTGCTTCAGCCCAGCTACATGTTAAATAAAATATAAAACTATCACTTTTCACATCCCATTAATTTACAATACAACGAATTTAACAATGAGGTGGAAAAATTTAAGGGTTTTTATTATGCTTATTAAATACAAAGACATAATTAGGGAATTCCAGTCAGATTGTTGTGCCGTATTTCTGCCGTAATCCAAGTTTTATCAAATTCACTTAATTCCACTAACGATAAGTAATTTGGGAAGTTTTATTTCACTAGAATGTAGAATGGTGATTTTGCTTCCTACTATTGATTCTCGTAAGACACTATCAACTATATCAAGGGAGCTGGATGATATTGTAAATAATTATGAAGAAGTGATAGGAAACCACAAATATATATTACACATGATGGGAAAATACAAAAAAAGAGCTGGATATATTTAGTCAAAACTCATTTCTACCTTTTGAATAATATGTTTTCATAGTATAAAGGCCAAGCTATATGAGCTAACTATCCAGAATAAATGAAACATGAGTTTCTCACAGTTTTTCTTCCAGTCAGTCTGAATTTGGATTTGTCCATCAATAATCATCATGGGGTTTCTTATTGACTGCGTGTTTGCTCTAACTTTGGCAATAATTAGTATCTAAAAACTTGTAGAATTGGGAGGCATAAAACTAGTTAGTGGACCTCTAAGACGAAAAATTGTTTCCGAAGCAGAGAAACTAGGAATCGTATATCACCTGTCTGGAAAGCTCATCGTTGGGTTTTCGAAAGAAGATGAGAAACGAACTCAGCCGTACAAATTATTAATGAGGAGTAATTTCATCAACTAGTGTTCCTGCTTTGCTTTGCCCATAAAACACATTGAGCATGGTGAGAGCTGAGTTGCAAGTTGAAGCAATATTCTTTTTTCATGTGTCCACCTCATGTTTAAAACTCGGTAAACTACATTTGAACATGATTCAAATTTAAAACGCAAGTGATCATGCACAAGTATAATATACAATCTACTATACTTCCATTTTCCTCAATAATGTAAGCTGAGTAGAGGTGCAAAGAAAACTATGAACAATGGCAGTGTCTTTGTATTCAGTTGCCGTGTGGTACAAATAAAATGAAGGTTACGTAGAATGAAGTAGTAGGAATAAGGATTTCTGGGTTTTTACATGTTTTGCAAGAATCGTAAGACCATTTATTTTTGGGGAATTCTTTTACAAATGGTGAGATCATGTTGTAATATATTTTTGCAAGTGCTTATAATTCCCTCTTTGAAAGACAAGCTTGAATACTTCCAGAAATGGCAGCACAATTATCCATGAACTAAACATTAAAACAACGCCAATTAATCATCTTGTCAATTCCCACGCATCACCATTTCTCATTTTAACATTGATTGTGTGTTAAACATGAGCTGGTAAGCAGAAAAACCATTAACTATTATTTCACAACAAAATGCGAAAAATCTGAGCTCTTGAACTTGTCGGTTGCTCATTAAAATAAAACGTATTACACTGAATGGATATAATTACACTCTCCTTTACAACTTGTAATTTTCACATCTGAAACCAGATCTACAATTGATAGCTACTACTTGATTCCTCATTAAATACCAAGTCCTGACAAATTACCTTGGCTTAGTTTTATACTTCAAGCTATCCTTCCACATTGTATGGCTGTTTTCAGCCCAAAAGTAATGATAAAGACCATCAACGGTTTTGCAGAGTATGGAAAACACTTGTTACGATACAATGATATACAAAAGTTATTACAAAGAAAGTATATAGCAAATGTGGTGGAACTATGTTGTAAGATATTCAAAAGTTCTTGTTCTTGAAGTAGTTTATTACATTATAAATGGTCCATGCTCAGATCAATTTATTAAATCCTCATTAAAACATGCCTTATTATTCCAAATGGGTATAATTACACGGCTTTTATAACTTGTTGTTTCTCACGTGAGAAAGCTAATTACAATCGATAAAAAGTATTTAATTGCTCATTATATTAAATCCAAATTGTGAGAACTTACTTTTGGTACTCATTTATTTTATATAACGAATTAATACCTTTGTAGTTGAGGAAAAGTTCCAACCAACGAGTAATCAAGAAGGAGACGACGGAAAAGGAAAAGCCCATTCTCACTAAAACTTTTTTCATTAAGGAAGATCAAATCAAGCATTATGTCTACAGTCAGCGTCAACAAATTTCCCAAAATACGCTCACGCAAGTGTTGCTGATATTGTAAATCTTGTTGCCAAAACTATTAGTGTACTCTATAAAACATGATGGAACAGGAATTAATGAAATAGTGTTTCTCAGCTTGCTTTCATACATTTTGAATCAATACGTCTTACAGTTGGGTGAATATTAAAAAATTAATTTCGGAAGGAGCGATCTAGTATCCCCATTACTTATCACCATGAAAAGTAAAGAATTGACAAAATTGTCATCTTGAAAATTATTTGAGAATATTATTTTATCCCACTTTGTTTATTCCAGACATAAAAAGAGCCACGTTTGCTTACCTCTGCCCTCAAGGATTCCGATGTCTTGAAGGCCTTAACGCTTTCCTTCTCGTTACGGAAAGTGTACACTTGGCCATAAATTAGCATAATTGTGTCTCCGAAAGTGTCGTGGAATGCGGCATGCTTTCAGCACCGGCAATTTGATTTGACTTTGCCTTGAGGTGGATCAACGAAACACGGCTCAAGCTCAGCGATAATGAAGTTTTCGTCAAATGTTAATGGGGCCGCTCAGCGCCTCGGGACGGCGCTTTTCAAGGAGCTGTGTGATGTCGCTCACCAACCATCGGGCTGGTAACTACTGACTTGAAATAGGCAGTTTCACCGAAGTTCTCGCGATTACTCTAATGATACGCGACGGAGCTTGTCATTGTTATTATGGCCAAAGAGTGCACCGGGTGGTTCAGGAAGCACGTCCGGATGAGATGTTTGGATGGAAACACCAGTACGGGCGATTGGCCACAGAGCGAACTCGTGTGGAGTCACAGACAGGCACCTGATCATGCGCGCACCGTTCTCCCCATTTTCATAGTTCGTGCCTTCCTCTCCTTGTTGTTCAAGGGTTGCGCTGAACACGTCTCCCAACAACGCGAATGCACCTGTGTCCCGCTCCCCACAGGTCACTTGCCTGAACCGTGCGGGCATGCAGTAAAGGTGGGGCGGCATCCATGGTGCCAGCGACAAACAGTCACAGGTGGCACAGCTACGCGGGGCTGACACGAAACTGGAATGAGCATATGTGGGCAGGCAATACAGGTCATAATAGAGCAGCATTTGGCTTGTGGCAACATTACTAAATCACGTGGGCGTGGGGGGTACGAGTTTGTGCCGTTTCCTCCGTTGGTGAGCGTTTAGGCCGGAGGGAGAAATCCAAAGATGTTGACGCGATACGGTCTACGGTTGTGCCAAGGTAGTTAGGCGACACGACCTAAGGCTCGATGGGGAAAACAAAGCTTGTTGTGGAGTATCGTTGGTTCAGCGTAGTTTTCACGTATTAGTTAGAATCAAGAGCTGTCTTCTTAAAGGTTATTGCTTGAGTCATTCGGACTTCTTTTTGGGTCTTAGTTCTGTTTAAGCGTGTAATGGAACCTTCTGGAAACGCGTAAGCAAACGTGAAAAGTATCTCCCACTCTTGGACCCATGAAAGGACGTATTTAAACACGCGATTTGAACATTAAGTTTTAATTTTTGAAAGTTTGATTTCAAGCTATGGCCGAATCGATATTTATTTTTGTACGTCCACTGTTAGATGTTGAAAAGTGTTCCACGTTTACCCACAACGGAGTGTGGGAATTGCTATAATCGGAATGAGGCTGCAGGTATCCTGGTGCGAATAACTTGGAGGAATTTTGGAAACATTTTGGTGGAAGGGCAAGACGCCACTGGAATCCCCCCGAGTTTCGTTGGCTTGAAAGGGCAATGCAGCCGAAACTCAAGCCAGAGTTCAGAAGACAAATGCTGGCTTTTTGAAATCCCCGTGGATGATTTTGATGCCAAAATTTTCAACCATCAGTCCAAAGGAAATAATGTTCTTGGATCCACAACATAGACTTCTTCATGAGTTGGTTTGGGAGGGGGTGGAGGATGCTGCCTATTCCCCACTTTCCTTGGAAGGAACCAATGGAGGTGTTTTTATGGGGTTCTTGGCAAATGACTAAGGATATCTTGAGCTGGAAATGACGAGTTTTACCCGGCGTACATGGGAAATTCTATAGGAGCAGGAGCTGCGAGAATTTCCCATTTGTTGGGGGATGACTGGGCCGAGTATTGCGACTGAATCTGGTTGTTCTGGAGCAATGGTTGCGGTTCATCTCGCCTGCACAAGTTTACAGAATAGGGAGACAAACTTTGCTTTAGCTTGCGGAGTTAATCTTCTTCTGCATCCTTTTGATAAGGACTTGATGCCCATGGTCGTTTCACCAGATGGCCATTGCAAAAACTTTTGACGCGAATGCTAACGGTTTTGCAAGAGGAGGGATGTGGGAGTTCTTGTTCTCAAGAGGTCAGATGCGTGAGGGATGGGATAAAAATTTGGGAGTGATAAGAGGCTCAGGAATGACACAAGAAGGAGTGAGCAAAAGTATGGGAACACCAACCACTCACGCGAATCATTAGCGATGAAGGCAGCTCTTGAAAATGGCGGAGTGGATCCAGCTATGGTTTCTTATGTGGAAGCACATGGAACTGGAACGATTGTCGGAGATCCAATGGAGGTAGCAGCTATTGCAAAGCTTATCATTCAGATGAGAGGAAGGAGCCGCTATTTATTGGTCGGTGAAGACAAATGTGGGGCATTCTGAGTCATGTTCTGGAATACGGGGATTATGAAGGTGGTGCTTGCATTGCAAAATGAAATCATTCCCCCTCACAGAAACTTTGAGAAACTGAACCCAGCCATTGATTTGGATGCTGTGCCAGCAAAAATCCGTTGGAACCGGTGAAATGGCCACGGGCTAGAAGGAAAGCCCCGCTTTGCTGGCGTGAGCTCTTTTGGGATAACGGGAACGGATGCGCATGTCATAGTTGAGGAGTCACCGGAATTGTTTACAAATCCCTTAGCAAGCTCCAACCTCGAACGATCCTTGCATATCATGAAAATCACAGCCAAAACCGACGATGCACTTGATAGTCTAATACTAAATTATCAGAATCATTTGATATCAACAAACGATGAATTTACGGATTTGGCTTACACATCCAACATTGGGAGAACTGATTTTAGTCAAAGAGCAGTAATAATTGCAAAATCAAAGGAGGATGCAGTAAAAAGCATTGAGCAAAATAAATTGATACGAGGAGAAGAAGCTTTGGAAACGATTGGAAACGTTTGCTTTCTTTTTACTGGACAAGGTTCACAATACCCCGGAATGGCAAAGAATCTCTACGAAACGAGTCCAGTGTTCAGAATGCATTTTGAATATTGTGAAAAAATTCTCAAAAACAACTACAACATTGACATTACTCAAGTCTTGTGGTCTGAAGCAAAGTCAGCTGAAGTGAGCAGAACAATTTACAGTCAAACATCAATTTTCTGCGTGGAATATGCGCTGCTGAAATTATGGGAAAGTTGGGGAGTGAAAGCTGACTACGCGCTGGGACACAGTCTTGGAGAGTTTGCAGCTGCAGTTTGTGCAGGAATTCTGACTGTTGAAGATGCAATTAAGTTGGTAGCTGAAAGAAGTCGTCTGATTGACGACCTTCCTCGTGGAAAAATGTTGGTGATCAAGGCAGATAAGAAACGTGTGGACACGATGATGAGCAAGTTTGCTGCTGGTGACCGAAGCAAGATGCTAGATTTTGCTGCTATAAATTCACCTGAGCAAACTGTCATTGCTGGAGATTCTGAGGTGGTTCTCAATTTGGCAATTCTGTAAGGAAAAATCCTTGAAATGCATTGTGCTTGAAGCCACTCACGCATTTCATTCAAAACACATGGACCCAATGCTAGATGAGTATAGAAAGGTTGCAAAAGTAAAAAAATGGGAGGAAACGATTGCAAATATATTTCCGGAATGAGGGAGCTCCATTGAAATTGATCAAGTTGAGCTCAATATTGGGTTGAGCACACGAGAGAAAAAGTACTTTTTCTGGATGCAGCAAAAAGCTGTTGAATTGGGATGCAAAACTTTCATTGAAATCGGGCCACAACCAGTTCTCGCAGCGCTGACAATGATGAACAATGATACACAGCTAACCTGCTTGCCTTCCCTAAGAAGAGTGAAAACGAATGGGGAAACGCTACTCACCACACTTGGAAACTCTATGTAAAAGGATTAGAATAGATTGGAAGGCTTTGAGCAATTTACAACAGAAGGAAAGCGAGCCTCCCCACTACCCTTCATTGGCAAGAAATTCTGGCCTGATTTACTCTCCGTCACAGGCTCCACTATTCATCCTCTCGTGGGCAGTGTCGTTCCAAATGCATCTTTACAAAAATATTTCAAAATGGCTAAATTTACGAACTTTTGAATACGTCAAGACCACGCAATCGGGACAATGTCATTTTCCCAGGAGCCGGATACTTAGAAATGTGTCTTGCAGCTGGTTTAGCAACGATTGAAGGCTCCACTGACTCTTTACCACCCACTCGGCCCATGAAAGTAGAAAACCTCTCCATCCAAGCCCCACTCTGGCTCCAAGAGGGGAAAACTTGTCAAGTTCAAACCGTTGTGGACTACAACATTTCCAAAGACAATGAGATGGACTGGAACGATCTCAACATCAAAATATTTCACAAATTGGAATCAGAGTCAACAAAGTGGCTTTCTCACGTCCAAGCAACCTTCTCTCCTTTACCCTCAGCTGAAGAAAAGGAAGTCTCATTCTGCCCCAAAAGTTTCCAAGAAACCCTCTCAAAGCCATCAAATGACGGCATTCTCAAAGAAATTTATGACAAGCTGGCTTCCATCGGCTTGAAATTCGGCCCAACCTTCAGGAGCATTGAGAAACTGTGGCGAGATGAAGATTCCAAAACACTCTTGGCAAAAGTCAAGGTTCCTTCCTCAGCGGAAGAAACCAGCAACTACGTTCTTCACCCTGTCGTTTTAGATGCCATGATTCAAGCTGTGATGATGTTGCGGCACACTTCCAACATAAAAAAGAAACTCTATGTTCCCATCAAAATTGGAAAGTTTTGTTTGGCTATCTGGAACCGAGTCTTCAGAGCTGTACATCCACGCTTTTAGCTCTTCCTCTGAAGGAAATTCCGTTGATTCAGCTCTTCTTTTGACTCCGCTGGAACAGCTATAGCTTTGATGTCATCTGTGGAGTTTATCGACACAACTGTGAAAGCAATCAACTCTGTTTGCAGCAGCAAACTAGCTCCCTTCCAGAAATGTGGGAGAATGTTGGCAAGCAACGGAAATTTTACTGAAAACTCCTAGATCTTTCAATGCGCTGGTTGTTTCTACATGAGGAATTTGAAAGAAAATGGAAAGCGAACTAAATACCCCGTCTCCTTTCCTAGAGCAAACTTTCAATGAGCTGAGTCACCTCGTCTACCTCTATTTCTTACAAGCTTTTTATGAGCTGGGTTGGAAGCCAGTTTTAAATCAAGAATTTAAGGAAAGTGACATCTTTTCTGAGCTCAAGGTTCAAGATGAGCAACGCAAATATTTTGGCTTTATGGTTGGACGTCTTGGCGTCAGAAGGAATTCTCCAAAAGCAGGTTGATGAAGATAGCACAGCGTCGAATAACATTGAGGAGGGTGGTGGGATGTTGCCCCAAATATAAAAGGGATTTACATGGATACTCTCGCCCTGGCCTGTTTTAGCAGGGGACTGTATCAAAAATTTCAACCCAACTATGCTGCTACTCCCAATTTTTGCGGAAAAAAATCTCTTCCCCCGATTCTCCCCTTAAAACCCTCCCGTTTCCCTTGCCCTATCCTTCCTTTCTCGGGTCACATTGCCCACTTCTTGCAAACCCCTTCGGTTTGCCTCCAGTTTTCTTCAAGAGGACTTTGACTTGCCTCTTTGGGAGCATCAGAGGACGAAGTTTTTTCCAAAATTTGCGGACTGCTATATACATTTTTTATACTTATATTATAAAAAATAACAATGACCTTTTTATAGTTATTTTGCTAATGTTTCAACAGTGCTACTTTTCACGGTTGGGAGTTTGGACTTTGGCAAAACAAGACGGGTGAACTGCCGTCTTTACTTTGGGGCTGGGCTATTATCTTTCGGTTGCGGGAATTTGAAAGCCATGCCACTTGGCTGCTACAAAAAAAATCAAA
>LJIJ01005967.1:0-10513 GCA_001718145.1 Orchesella cincta
GGTAAATATGGAGTAAAGGTATTGGAGATCGGAATTGAAATGTAACTTTGTAAGCCTGTTATTCTATAGTACCGTGGAGAGGTCAAGTTGGGGTTTGGGTAAGGGGATTTGAACATGAGGTAGATAGGGGCGAGGGCTGCTGTCGCTTTGTGCTTTGTGTGTGTGATGCGTTATGTATGCATGGGTACAGTGGAATATATCTCACACCATCGGCATCAGCATCATCAAGTCATCATGCTATGGCTACTACGTGGTTGTGCGTGATTGTAAAGCGAGCAAGGAGGAAGGCTCAGCGGGTGGGCGAGAGTGGGCGTAGTGAAATGGAATGGTACGTGTGTGCTTATGAAAAGGAAGGCGGAGCTGGGTGGCCATTGTGGGGGCAATGCAAGATGAAACCAGGATTTGGCTGGCAGACGCATTCTGAAAGTGAAAGGTTGTCAAATGAACAATGAAAAGGATGTTATTGGTAAATTTGTGATTGGATTTCATTCATATTTTACCAGTCGAATGATTAGGTGCCCAGAATAGTTAGTTAATAAGGACGGCCTAATGGTCTAGGGGTATGATTTTCGCTTTGGGCGAGAGGTCCCGGGTTCAAATCCCGGTTGGGCCCGTCAATCTTTTTGCATTTTTATGGAGTTTTTTAAATGCATTTGTTTACAATACGTAAAGTGTCAATGCTACTTTTTACAAGTAGAGTGTGAAAAAAGTTAAAAAATGTCTCAAGTTTAATGGTTTTCATGAGATATGAAAACATGTTTTGCTTTAATTTCTCCTTTACTTTTTCTTTTCACCACTTCATCCAATGGCATTTAAAGTAAATCTGGGCTTGTTCAATGGGTAAGAAACGCATCTTTGTAATCATCTTAGTAAGTATATCTGAGTGCTAATTGCACAGTGTCAAGTTCTTTACGTTGATAAACACTCTAAAGAGGTGGAAAAAATTTGTAAATTAGCTCTCAATAGACAGATTCCGTTTAGAAACAATGCCTAAACATCTTCCTTCCACACACGGTTCATATGATATGAAAGGAGAGAATGTGTATTTCCCAAGCGCATCTTAAAAAGCCGTGAAGTGCACAAAATGTCTATGGAGTTTAATGGAAAAAGTTTAGTGAAAATTTTGCATTTACCAGTCTACTGAACAGGCTGAAAGTCAAGTATATTAGATTGCGAGCTATTTAGTTGTATGGAAGTATGAAAAAATATCCTTGTTCGTCTCAATTTATAAGACCTCATCTCATTAAGCCAGAGGATGCATTGACTTTGGAAGGTATAAACTTCGGTTCAAAAAAAGACATGGACGTTTAGCAATAAGTTACTATAATCGCTTTCCACGAAAAACTTCCGAATTTCTTTACCTGATGCAGATAAAAAACGACGCAAGACCTATGCGATGTCAAAAAACTTTGGAATGTTTTGACTATTACACTTAAACTCGACAGAAAAGCAGTTGTTAAATGTGATTTGGTTATCAGATATATCGTAAATATGATGGTAGTGTTTGCATGCACCGTAACTTAACCAAGGGTAGTAAGACTGCGGACTGATAAGTCTCTCCACGTTATGCCATTGGTTGCGTTACTTGCCCTGCCTGGCATTCAATATCCCATTCTATGTATTGATGATGATGATGATGAGCGAGATTTGGTTTGAAGATGGGAAGTAACAATAAGCAGGCATAGTGCAACTGTTGTTTACAGAATTGTTTAATGAAGCAAGCATTGGATAGCTATGCAAATAATTTTCACGAGCTTTCTTGTTTCACATAGGCATTCCATAGATCGCCTTATGTTGACAATCTTGTTTATTTGGATCTCATTATCATCATGCTAAACACCATCTCGAGCAGAAAGATGAGTGCTAAGAAAAGAGAAAAATGTAGTTTCATGTGCTTGTGTGACATGCAAATTAAATAGAATAGATCCATACTCAGATATGATCCGAGTATCGAAACCCCAAAGCCAAAGTGTCTTTCACAGGGATGAATTGGAAAATGATGAGATACACAAATCTCATCCAGTTCTCGTATTTAAAGTGGATCCGAATAATTGGTGAAAATAAGCTCTCACTCTGTTCTTAACGGTGTCTTTGAGGACTAAGGGAAGCCATTTATCCTGGTTCTATGTAACCGTTTTTAAATTGAGGATGAAAATATATACTTTTTGAATCGAAATGCTGCCGTAAAATGTTTTTTCTAGCCTTTTAAATATATTCAAATCATTGTGTTTAGCGTGAATTGTTTGTAAAATGAAACGAAATAATAACATATCATTTTGAGTAAGTGTTATTAAGCATTATAATGGGATGGATTATCCCAATTTCATTAGTCTTCATGGTTTTCATAATTTTTATTTTCTATAGCTGACACTATTTTTCTACACACGTTGTGCTGCAGAAGATAATAATTAAGCTGCAACTATCTAATAAAATTGAAGCACGACTAACCGTATTAAAAGATCCTAATAAAAATTAAAATAGCTTTAAAAGTTTCACGATGCCCCGTGTGAAAATTAAATGGTCTACAGATCGTATGGACTTGTAATTTTTCGGAAAAAGGGTTACCAACTAGAACTGTTGATTCTTTCAGAAGCACCGGAAACTATTGACTATAAGAACAGAGCAAAATGTGTCTATGACTGTGATGGTTATAAACTTGAATCTGATTTGAGATCATGTCTGGGTTATAACGGCTGCTCAAATCCATTCTACCAACAAAATATGAGTAGACATAACTCATTTTCATGCAATTTGGATCTATGTCAAACTGGATCCTCTTTAAAAAACAAAGCAAATTAGACGACCGCATTCGTTTGTGAAACGTGTTTCTAACTTCTTATTTAAAAAAATATTCCATACCTTCAATTCACACTACATTAAATAACACAACTAATTTTGCTGGATCGGTATACAATCTACTAATGCGAATCATCCATGTTATCCGCTTTAGTGTTTGTTATAATCGGCTATCAATTTTACACGGGTGTGTCTCACAAAAAATGCATCCATGATTTCCCTGAGGATGGCTCTATTGGTGAAAATCGTGATAGAAATGGGTAAGCATGATGTTCAACAGCAGCATACTAATGCTCATGAAATAAGAAATAAAGTTGATTATTACTACTGAACTGAACATACTTTGTGGCTGTACAAAAGTGTTTCTTTTCAGCAGTAATTTCCGTGAAGCTGGCTAGTATTTTTAACACAAACCTTTCTGAAGTAATTACCAGTCGTGTTGGGGTTCATAAGCTTAAAAGCAACCACAAAATGTATTTCACGGTAGGCACATTTTAACAAGCGTCATTGCGTTGATGTATTTCTGAGTCTTCCAATACCTGTCCATTTTTTCATTACCTATTTTTCCACATCTCTTTTCAACAAGCTTTCAACTCAAGTCAAATCAGTCGTCGTTCCAGTACTATGCAGATAAGTGTGCTTCGGGTTTTCAGAAAATCTTAGTGTCTAGTATTTCCATATCCAACTTGTGACAATGTGGAAGCCTGCAATCAAACCTCGACTATTCACCATTGAATCTCTCAAAAGCCAACAGAGACGATCGGAAATACATCATGGAGAAAGCAGGGTATTATTCAAAAGGTTTAAAACTTGATAGGAAAATTGCATTCAATGCATAAATGGTTTTTATTTGCTAGTCTCCCGATGGAATAAATCGAGAAAATATAAAGTCAAGTTAACCAGATGTCCACTTAAAAAGTGGAAACTACCTTCCGAAACATATGAGGCTATTCTTTCCACCAGAAATGTTAAATGTCCCAATTGAGGACTTCGATAGGTTTTATTTAGACGACGGGGTAAGTCAATAATGGTTATAAAATATATCAACATTACTTCACATCTTTCGTAAAAATTATATAACTTACTGTTTGGTTTAGACGTTCGTGATTATCACAGTAAAAAAGATCCTTCATCGCTTTACTGCAAAAAGGACTCTCAACATATTAGGTCCATTTGACCCAATAAGAGGACGTGCAATTCTGTCCTACAAAATTGGATTTACCGTTGAATCATGATATTGACAGCGTTTTTGGACTGCTGTCTTTTGACACAGCCTCGTATAGAATTTCATCCAATGTTAGTGTGCAGTCATAATGTTTCACATTCATAAGGAATAACTTTCTCCTTCAGATTCAAACCTTGTTTTTTCAGAGTACACAACGTTTTGGGGGCAATCTACACATTTGATTTTGTGACAAATGTGATAGCAAAAGGACTTGTACTCGACCAGTTCTCATATTTGCGAGATAGCTGGGGCAATGTGGACTAGCTACTTCTTGTTCCCTACCACTACCACGTTCCGCATGTCGGAAGACATCTTCGATCTCTAAAAGTGCAGCTCTCATTCCAAGTAGCAAACCACATCAGTTTTCCAAACGAATATATATGAAATATTATATACTTTCATAGTAAATCATACTTGAATATTAATCCTCTATAGCTTTGAAGTCAATGGTACAAGCAGTAATAAGAACTGTTGTGGATCGGAGACTTTTTTTATTGATGCTATTTGCAACATGGAACGTGCTCATGAGTGCACTAACTTTTGATAGAGAATGTGTCCATCCTGATGCTGAAATGAATTTGCATGAGGACTGTGGCGTAAACCCAACTGTCGCAGGATTTTTTGTCATTTCTTATCTTTTTATTACGTTTGTTATTTTTGTGAACATGTTTGGCGCAGTTATTCTGGAAAACTACTCACGAGTCATGACACTTGTGGAATGCGAACTGGGTGATGAGCAGTTTGAAATGTTCTATAAGATTTGGACCCAGTTCAACACAGAAAACTTGCATTTTATTGGCTACAACGATCTATCCAGCCTGTTTAGTAGTTTTGAAGAACCTTTCCAGGTTGTAAAGCCTAACCGCTCTGCAGTTAGTCTCATGAATATACCTGTTTACAAAGGTTAAGTATCTAATATCAGTTTGTTCGTTATTTCATGTATTGTATGTATATTATAGTTTAAATTTATAAACGTAAATTTGAATATAGGTAATCTGGTTCATTGTGCTGATGTCATGGTTGCTGCCATCACTATTTTCTTCTTTCGTAAAGGCGCTATTTCTGCGGATACATTTACCAATTATCAAAATGAATTGAAAGATGAAAAGGGTTGTAAGCAGATTCCGATATCCACAACGCTTCGTATTCAACATGAACAACATTGTGTCAAAACAATTCAGTATGCATGGCAAAAATACAAAAGCGTTGCACGTGAGACAAATTATTAGAAATTTCTACAAATTTACACATGCCACCATCGCTGATGGAAAAAACTTTTTCTTCCCGGTAACCATTTGTACAGAATAGGTCCCGATTTCCCGATTTTTGTGTACTCCCAAAAAATTTCCCGGTAACGTGGTTACCGCGTTACCGCGGAATTTCCACCGGCGCATGCACATCATCCACATTGTTACTTGACCTTGAACTTTTAAAATTAAAGTTAGCAGAAAAGTCGCCAATTTCAGAATTAATAATTTAAATTTAGCACAACTTCTGAAAAGAAGCAAACCCAAATTTCTTCCTACTCGGTAATATTTGAAATGCCACTAAATGCAGGCTCAGGACGTGAGCTGTCATGTTCATCAACATAATCATCCAAAAACTCAAAAGTTTAAACTGTGATTACAAAAGGAGGTTGCTCATGTAATAAAATCAATAACATGCGAGTTTTTATTGGAGAACCATCCTGAAGTCAAACTCTGTGCTTTGCGACAAATTAAAAAAATTATATTTTTATTGAAAGGAATCAAACACTTTTGACCTTCTCCTTTCTCCTTCCTTTTTCGCTGGAAGCGTGTCTGCACAGCGGTGAAATGACAATGAGTTTTTGCCCGTGAAAATTGTCATACAGACAGGAAATGACGTGGGATAATACCGCTCAGATTTTTTTTAACTTTGAAAACAGATGAAGTTTCTTTGGACAGTGAAAGCACCAGCATTTGGAAATGATGCACGTTACCCCTTTGGGTACGCATGAAGAAATTTCTAGTTTGTTTCTGTACATATCAAAGTGATAACTGGAAACGAATGTGTGTGAATGAACTGTGAATTCTATGCTAAATTAGTCAGGTTGTTCTAACTTTTAATAAATTTACGTAACTCACTTTTAACATAACAACGCATATCTTCGGCGAAATTTCTCCCTTGGGTTTCTCCAGAGCAATAAACAAATATACAATCCATAAAATATTGAGCAACAAATGGAGCTATAACTATTCCTGAACACAAATACAGATATGTATTAGCTGACATGGCAAACTTTCAAAAAATAGGGTAAGTAAACATACAAATAAATAGGCCTATATATCCAAAATAATGTTAACCCCTGTTATCATGGTTTTCAAAGAAAGCATTGCGAGCATGCAGCGAGCAACTTCTGACTCAGAAGCAAATCATTTACTTAAAAGTGTACGAACCGTTCTGTTGTGTCAAGATTAAAATGGGACAGTTTCCAGGTAAGCAGACGTCAAATATTTGCATTCGCTGAGTCTTATTATCAATTTTCAAACTAAACACAAGATTTTATATTGGATTTTAACCTATTTACTGCTGAATTTTAATAAACAAACAAACAAAAAAATAAATTACGATAGTAATCGTACTTGTATTAAATAGGTTCTACGTACGTTTAATCAAAAAGAGTCACTCTAGGGAATAGTTTTGCGCAAAGCTCGATTGTGTTAAGCTCAGTGTTCGGAGTGGCAATAATTGGCATGACTGTAATGGCCGGCATTATTGGCATTTGACTGACAAAATAAGGAATTATTGTCGGCAATAATTAAAACAATTAAAACACTTACTTGCAATTAAAACACTTAAATGCAACAAAGCGGTTGGGTCTGATCACTCCAGGCGGAGCACCTCAAGAACGCTCTTCCACATATAAATATTCCCTCTAATGAGCATATTTGAAGCCATGCTTGCTCATAGTTATCTTCCGAGTAGTGTCATGAAAGTAATTATTGTTCCAATAATAAAAAAGAAGGGATTAGACCCAAAACTAGTTCCAATTACAGGCCGATAGCGATAGCCAGCACTTTATCAAAAGTATTTGAGCTGATCATATTGCAGAAATATGGCAACTTTTTAAAAACTACCGATAACCAATTCGGTTACAAGAAACGCATAGGAACTGAGCAAGCAGTCTATGCAGTGAAACAAATTGCTCATCACAATCTGCGTAACAGTACCCCTGTCTACATGTGCTACCTCGACGCC
Source organism: Orchesella cincta (assembly GCA_001718145.1). Lineage (NCBI taxonomy): Eukaryota > Metazoa > Arthropoda > Collembola > Entomobryomorpha > Orchesellidae > Orchesella > Orchesella cincta. The sequence continues at coordinate 7,241 of LJIJ01005967.1, forward strand.
ACAAAGGCATTTGATAAAGTAAACCACTTTACGCTTCTCAAAAAATTATGTGATCGTAAAATGCCTGTGATAATTATTAGTTTTCTAAAGTTCTGGTTTCGCTCGCAGTGTTTTACTGTTAGGTGGGGAAACTCATTTTCGAACCCATTCCCTGTACTTAATTCAGCCCGCCAGGGCGGAATACTTTCAGCCTACTTTTTCGCAGTATACCTTGACGAGCTAAGCATCTCACTTACGAAATGTGGAGTAGGATGTGCCATTGGCTCTGTTGTGTTAAATCACATTTGTTACGCTGACGACATTTGTCTGCTTTCAACTACAATATCTGCGCTTAAAACTTTGCTTTCAATTTGTGAGGCATATGCAGAAAATCACGATCTGTCCTTCAACCCAAGAAAAACTGTATGTCAAGCTTTTGTCGACACATCATTTAGATGTTCACCACCACCGGTGCAGCTTGGAGGTCAAAAACTACAGTGGCAGGAAACCGTGCGTTACCTTGGTTACGACATCAACTGCCAAGATCGGGACTGTGAAGAAATTTCAAGAAGGAGGCGAGAACTCTATGCCCGTGCAAACCTACTAAAAAGGTTTGGTGGATGCAGTAAAAACGTTAAAATATACTTGTTCAAGACCTTTTTCTCTGCAATTTATTGTAGTAGCCTTTGGGCACCAGTCAACAGGCACGTGATAGAGAAAGTGCGTGTTGCATACAATGACTGTTTCAGACTTCTGATGGGATACAGCAGGAGATGCAGTGCCTCAAAAATGTTTGCTGAAAATCAAGTAGACGACTTCTCAGCAGTTCGTCGCACTTCATGTTACTCTATGTTAGCTAGAATTGCAGACTCGGATAATGTCTTAATTAACACTATTGTGAACTCTAGAGTTTTTACATGTTCCTCAATAACCTTAGTCTGGAAGAAACTGTTATTTAATGTACCATGATATGCCAAGAAATTAATTATCAAGTTTGGAATAGAAATTTAATTCATAACTGTGATAGCACTTTTGTGTGTGTTACCAATACTGTGATAAGTGTGTATTGCCTGCTCACCTTCCTCCCTACTTGCTTTAGTTTCACGCGGGTGCGGTGATGGTTCTCTAACCTGATCTCGTGACGCACTGAGCTAAGGCTCCCCCCTCTACGGGTGCGGTGCGGGTATCTCACGCCCAATCCAATCTCCTATGATGAGGTGCCTGGTGTCAGTCTTACCATTATTCAGTATACGTAGCTTCCATTAGTTGCTAATTAACAGTTGTATATAAGTGTATATTATGGATAATATTGTCTTGACATCAATATTTTTTTCTCCTTTTCAATGAATAATGTCATCTTCAATATCTGTAGCTTGTTTTGTTTAGAATATGGATTTCAGCATCATGTATCATGTGTGTTTTATGAAGTCTGCAATAAATTCCTAATAATAATAATAATAATAATAATAATAATAGCAATAACTGTCAATAATTACCTTAAAGTTTAATTTTAAATTAAAATGAAGCAGTCTTAATGTATTTCATGCTCCGTGGAACACGAAACTAGTTTTAACTTGAAATGTGATCATTTAAAACCTTTAAAACCAAATAATTAACTGTAATTAGGTAAATAGAAGGAAAATACAGTTGCCTATGCCATTGCTCTACTGTGTGGCACATGGTGGCAAAATTACATGTATGTTATATGGGGAAATATTGCCAGTCAATATTGTCAATATTGTCAATTATAACCAGTCAGTGGCAAAATAGCCAATATTGCCGGCAAATTCCGAACACTGGTTACGCTAAATATTAGTTTATCGTTCACATATCAATTATTGACTGACTATAGACATTTTCTGGTGCCAACCCATGTCTAACTTGTAATACTGGCCAAACCCTTTTAAAATTCCCGTTCATGTAACTTAAATCAATAATCAATAAAAGTTCGAATACTGGTCAATATGCATACGGTATCAAATGTTCTTATGTTCATAAAGGTGACACAATAAAAGCAAATAAAAACGGAAAGTCAATCACAGTCTTTGTTTGCATGAACTACATAAATACTGGACCTATTGCTGAAGTCGTATTAGTGTTACTATTTCCAATTGCTTACATACGCGTTAATGTAGTAACCATACAAATTTCAATATAAAGAAATGCAAATAAGGGCAAGCAAGCTCGAAGTTTCAAAAGTAAAGATGACTTAGTTTACCCTGATTATAAAGAAAAACATCCGGTGTATGTAAAAATGAGTGAACCGTTATAAGAAGATAGTAAATAGTATCTTATGATTCTCGAGATGAATTCATATAAAAAGGGTGATACAAAAATGATTGTTACCATACTTTCGTCCTCCTTCTCGGTTGTGAGTCGAATTTTGATTATTCCTATTTTCTTAATATAAATTGTCTGATTTGACGTCCCAAAGTGCCAAAATGCGTTCAGACACAATTTTGCTCATCACTCTGTTTTTGGTGATATTTGTTGTTGCAAATAGCTATGTCAGTGGTAAGTGTCACATCACAAATAACCGAAAATCGTTCTAAGATTATATAATGGTTTGATTTTAACATTGAAATTTCTTTATAGCTGATTGTGGTCATAATTGTTGGTATAATAACGCGAGGCATCGGGATGGTTTCTGTGCAGGTAAGATACAGTAGACTTGTTTTTTAATATTATTTGTCTTCGTTTTCCTCATAATGGCATGTTGTTTTGTTGACAGAAAGAGGCTGGAAGACTAAGTGGAGCTTGGAATTTTGGTTCATGCTATTGCTGTTCCAAATGAAAGGTTCGATGCTGCTAACTTGATTTTCAATAAACATTATGGTATGCAATTCGACCTAAATGTAATTAAAAATTTATTGCTTTTTAGATAAACTGCAATCAGCCCCGTGTTGGTTTCAAATAGAAGTAGTTCAAACCCAAGCTAAAAAAATTCTTACATCGTTTCCATGCTAAATTTGTCAGGTTGTTCTAACTTTCAATAAAATTATGCAACTAGCTTTTGACATAACATAACTGCCAAATAAGCATTTTTTATTATATTCAATTAACATGATTCAAATGTGCAAAAACATTTTGGTCATCGGAATCAATTGAAAAGTAATTTTCAGTGTCGCGTTATTTTTACAGAATTTGAATTTCATGAAAATTTGACGGATTGGAAATTTGTTAAGTTTGATGTGAAAACAGCACACTAATTCATAATAATTAGTTTTAAGTGCTCTCCTGCCAACAAGAGAGGAGATGTGATTGTTTGGTTGGGTCTAAAATATTTTCCGCATT
>LJIJ01005968.1:0-10512 GCA_001718145.1 Orchesella cincta
TGAGTGTGAGATTGTTTTTCAGCTTTACTTATGTTGTTTGTTCGTTTTCCTCTGATTTCAGCTTTTCCTCAATCTCATGTTCCGTCAATTTTGAATATAGGTCATTGCCTATATCTGACAGCTGATTGCAAATTGCATGCGTCAGCATTCTCTAACATTTGAGATCAGTTTTGTCAAAGAAAACACGGACCATCCATGTTCATATTACAACATTCCAGGTGGGGCACGGGAAGAATTGTTGAAAAGAGAGGTGAACTAAACATTATTGTTTGACGGCCTTATTTTTATTTGCCAAGCGGGAATGCGAAACTCGTGTTAGGAATTCCGTTTTGGATTTTAACAGTGTGAATTTTGTATTATCCAAACCAGCGGACAGCCAGAAACATGGTGGAAACTTCTTCTTTCCACAGCTCAAGACCTGCCCACATGATTTAACAATCAAAAACTTGGACTTTGGTATTGTTTTTATGGCGTTTTGGCAACGGCTAATGGTTTCTAATTGGCTAGCCCCAAGAAAGGAGAACCGGAAACACTCGGTCTCATGTAATGAATCCATGGCGTATTCTCAGGTAAGAGCATGATAACGTAAAGGCAGTTTGTTTGTCCAGATATAAAGAAAAATCAAATTGTCGTGTGTCACTCTACTTCATGTCAATAAACAAAATAAGTTTGAATGCCGTGCTCAGATCTTCGAAAACCACCTGTAATAGAGGAATATGATTTTAAATTTAAAACTTATATATTTTCGTCCTGAACTTCAAAATTTGAAATCTGACTAACCAACTATCGCCTGTGTTGTTGGCAGCTAAGCATTGCAACATTTAGGTTCAAGTCGGACATTAGATATAAGGTGGCACAATCGCAATTTGTGGTCCGCAAATCGTCAGGATCCGGAGCTCGTTCTCAACTTACCCCGAAAAGAGAGAAATTCTGTAGTCTTACAAATTATGAGATCTATCCAATATATAATATAAAAAGTCGAATAAGCAACATCACTGCAATACCAGCGTATTAATTCACTCAGTGTTATATTCGTTTATTAAATATCATACAAATTACCTAATAATTCAATTACTTATTGACGCACTGCTGACACGCAATGCACTTGCGGTAATCTGCAAACTCCCCAACATTCCGATGTACTTTACTAACAGTATGCTATATAATTACAAAGATATTTGATATTTGAAGACTAACGTGTGATTCAATCACGCGAAACCACAAAACATCGTAATCGCTAAGGCGGAGTAATTAATCGACACTGACGCTATTTAGTAGTTATGGAGGTTCAGTGAACTCTTATCAAACCATCAGCTGAGCTCCAACCCACCGACCTAAACCAAATCTACTATCTTCCCTGATTTAAATATTGTACTGAGCTTACCGGATCATATCCGATTGGCATACTGTCACTGGCTAAAACACTAGTTATTTCAAACTATGGGGTTCCTCGAAAGAGGTAAATGATATACAATCTATCATATAGTTTTTTCCAATCTAGTAACGTTAAATAAACCTAACCAGACTCAATACAACACTTAATAAGCAACTTACGCATTCTAAATGATTGTGTACCGCACGGGTGCAGAATCTTGTATGATCCAGAGAAATAATTTAAATGCAGAAAATCTCTTAGTTAATAATTAGCAATTATTAGTTAATTAAAAGCAATAAGGTTGGAAATTCAAATTAAGCGATCAATGTATATTTTTGCATGCTCCCTCAAATCAATATTGATTCATCATTAAATTTGCTCCAAATTTTTGCTCTAAATTAGTCATTTTGGAGCATGTATGAAGAAAGATTCGGATAAAAATGATGATTGATATGAATTTTTGGCTTAAACTAGCCGTTTTGGAGCGTGTGTGAAGAAGAATTGGGATAAAAATGATGATAAGCATGCATTTTTCTGGTTGGGCAGAGCTTTAAACTTTGAAGTTGAAGGAGTAGGGGGTTTCAAGTTCAAGTTGCATTATTTATTTAATTACAAAACTCCGCCCAGTTTGCTTTATCCACTGATTGTTCGTGTTGATGAATACCATAAAACATAACAGTGACATGTCACACTTTGGCTGCACGATTGTTTTCATATTCACATATTCAGTGTACAGCGTTTTTACACTAAATGTACTAACTAAAGCGTTGTCTCTCAATCACCTCTGTGTTCTCTTCACTTTGCTTTTCATTTACAAATGTAACTTGTATTTTAAATGCATTTGGCATATATATCCTCATGCTGGTATCCATCCACCAACACACTCTCTTGCTGTATATACGTGTGTTCTCGGCTTTACATTACATAAATGTACTTCTGTCCGAAGTGCCTGTGCTTTTCGTGAAGAAGTTTGATGAATAATGAATGAAAAATTCTCAGACCTCAGTAACGATAATTGACTTCTCTAATTCCTCCATGCACAGAAAATTTACCAGATTTTGGGCCTCCTTCCCACACTCCCGCCACATTCCATTAGTTTTATTCAAATCGGTTTATCACAAGCTGGTAAAAATGCCCGAACATTTGCAAGTCGGTTGAAAGGTGTGACTCAAAAACTACTTACGTTCTTTAGTTTTTAAGTCCTAGGTCGGACATTATCACGCTAAATGGTTTTAAAATTAAGTATTTAATACCGGTATTTGTTTCTTTTTGTTTTGAAATCTTTTTTTATTTTGAAAACACACTTTTTAAAGAGCCAAAGCTTTTTTAAAGGCTACTTACAAAATGAGTTTGACAACACGTGTTCCCGAGTTGGGGTACCCAGAAGTTGGACGGGTACTGGTATCCAGCCCCATCAGCAACCCGAAAAAAACATTTTGTTTTAGAGTTTGCCAACAAAAATTGGGTTTTAGTAGGCTTGCCAATACACAGCATATTTATTACCGGGGTAAGTCCTACGTGGTGATTAATGAGTTGGCGGAGCTTGATGTTGACGTGACTCACCGGGGTTCTGAAAATATAGTTTATGACACGAATTTTGACCTTTACAAGGAGTTGAAGAAGTTAAGAGTAAATTGGGAGAGGGTGTTTGTGATATTGAGCTGGACGATGGGGAATCACAAAGATAGGACGCGTTAAAGTCCTGGTGATGCATTAATGCCAATTATTTACCATGCATCAATGCTACACGCTGAAAAAGGAGATGACGATGTAGAGATTTATGCCAAGTGCCCGGTAGTGATTAAATTAACTAATGCCACTTGTTAACTGAAAACGCATTAAATGTTATCTGTGAATGTCTGTGAGAAAATCGCGCAATCATTTGTCTTAGAAGCAAGAAATTATCAGTATATGGGAACACATGTGTGAAAACTATTTCAAATCATGATTGAAAAAAATCATTGCTAATCGATTACGTTGGAAATTTTATTTTAAACATACACAGGTATTTAGCAACTGCTCACATCATGACTATTGACGCCGCGCACTCATCTCGGTTATTGTTACCTCATATTCGACCGCTGAAAGTATTTGCGCTTGCATCTCGAAACCCATTATATATTAAAATTTTATACTTAACTTCCAGAGCTTTCTAAGCGTTGAGTTCGAACTGCTTCAAATCCCCTTTCAGCCATGAAATCACCCTATTGTCAAAACGTTTTTTTCTATATTTAACACAAATTTAGGTAGCATTAATGTTTTACTTAAAGTTCTGTTTGATGTCTCATGGATCGTTTCCCAAATTTTTTCCTCCTTGTTGTTCCTTTCTTTCTTCGAAATGTCCAACTTTGCTCTATCACAAGCTTCATGTACGTACGTACAGTATATGTAATTCATTTTATCTAATAAAGACTGAAGGTCATTCAAAAAATTTCAATAATACCTCGCTGCCTCAGCTTTAAATATCAGGTTAAAATTATCCTCCTATGGCTTTTGAATCGGGGTCAGGATCTGACGGTGACGTTGTAAACAGTGCCCACACGACGTCACGATGCACTGAAAACAGTACAATTAAAACTTTAAGTTGTGTTCGTTACATTATAATCGATTTTTCTTAAAATTAAATTTATCTTGTTTTTCTTGTTGACTTATATCGTGTACATCCAATCTTGAGCGATTGACTGAATTTTGCACGTGATTGATTCTGAAACATTTTTAAAAACGAGTAAATTTTCATTTGTTCTACGACATGTTTAAGTAATTATTATAAATTAAAGGAATATGCAGTAACAGTTTTACAAGTTTTACAATGACGTGCTAGTTAGTCTTGGCAAAAAGAGATTGCCTTGTTACTCTCAATGCAGTATTCACAATCAAATTTAACCACGTTTGCCTCAAGTATTCTGACATAAACTATAGCCGGCGTAGGTTTGATTTGAATGTCTTAGTATTTTGTATTCCGCTTATATATTTTACATTTTTTAAGCCTATGTGATTCTTCTTTTTCAATAGAAGTGTGTTGCTTAACACCCTGTTATTATCCGGTACATGCGCCTCCATTTTCGCAATTAGTCTCCCTCCCAGAAGGATGCCAAGCATGGGCAAAACAAAGTATAAACGTTTAACTGAAATACATAAATAAAAACGTATGAAACAAATGCTTATTAAGTTCAAAAATGAGTTTGCATTACGTTTACGTATTGGTATTTGCAGTTTTTTCAACCTATTTCCTAGTTAAATATATTTAATACACCTGGTGTGCCCATTTAACATGCATTTTATGTCACTCTATATACAACTTAATCAAACTTGCCAATTTTTGAACAACCCTGTTTCTTTTTAAAGAGTTTATCCCCAAAGGGAAGTAGATTTCAGGAACATGCAAACACTACCCGCAGATACGATATGCCGGTAAGATAAGATAAGGTAAGGCAGATAAGATATAGAAGTGCGCCACACACAGTGGCCAAGTTATCAGCTTTCTTCTTGCCAAGGCTCTGATGCAGCACATCGCGTTACACCAGGGCAGAGCACAATGCAATGCAACAAAGCACAGGAAAACTATACCAGTCTTTCTCCCCACGTACTGTGCTCGCGATCTCCAAAAACTGGGCCAGCATTCACAAGCTTGAACAATAGGAACTTTACGCCATTGACAATTCCAAGCAGTGACTTATTAGATGAAGAGTAGAGATGGCTTGCTCACTTCCCTGCCATTTTTTACGCACATCACAAGTTGACTGGATGACAAAGTAATCCACATAATAATTTGCATACGAGAATGAAATATTCTTTGCCCTTATGAATATCTAGCCATAAACGCCTACTCTAATCAGTAAATGTGGTAAATTCTTTATAAAGCTTAAGTAAGTAACGAGATGGCACACAAAACTGATCGTGTTACTTAACATCTAGTATTGATACCAATTTTAAATTTAGGCATAAATACTGGACCGTTTATTGGTTTTATTGCAGCGCATGACTGTTTTAATGAGCTTAAAGAAAAATGCATTGGTAACAAGATTAAGCAAACGGAAGGACATTTGGAGCAATATTAAGCGTCACTTGGGGTAAATCATGCCTCCTCTACAATTTTTCGTATTTTAGCGTTATCACTTTGTAAAAAAAGTCAGTCAAGTAGGTCTGCAGGTTTTATTCTGCTAGTAAAATTAAAAAATGACACATGGTATGTAGGTCGAAGCCGAGAACTTCGGATTGTTTTGGTAATTTCTTTTGGACTCGCTTACTACATTCAAACGACTCTTTAATATCGGATTATTGCCATAGTATCACGTTGCCCTTTTCATCTGTTCCTAAATACCGTAAAATGCCCAACGTTCCACCTTTGAACTTCGTAAAAACTCTTTTTACCCATATCCTCATATACCTCTTGACGCCATAAAACCGGTCAATGGATTTTCGTTTTATATCAGTTGAAATCAGCACCGTGTCAGACTACTGAACGTAATTTCAAAACGAGGGTGAAGTTGATTGTCTCTTACTGATTTCAGCAGCTTTCTGTGCAGCATATCGATGCTCCAATCGTCGAAAACTTGTTTGTCATGTGTGTAATTCACATGTGCTTACGGTATACCCAAATTTGAAAGTAAAGCTATGTGCGAAACAGGAGTGTAATTGATGTCAACGGACCGACAGTTAACACACTGGCTCCAGGTGGTAAGGATTTGTTCCAGTTGTTGTATCCCATCCATTCTGTATTTCTTCCCAGTTCGCTTTCATCTGTCTCTCACTATGGTAAGGTATGTAATATTCATTTTTTAAATAAATTTCATGTCATTATCGTCTTCATGTATTATTTATATTTCAGATAGCTTGTATAGCGTCTGGGGATTTGTGGCGATTTACTCAGCCAAACAGCGTTGGAAGCGATTCCGGGATAGAATCCAGGCCCATAATATGAGCCCAATTAGATCGATACAACACCGGCACTCTACGTCAAGGTCATGCTAGGTTGCTCCCTCCACTTTGGATATGAGTGGCATTACCAACGAAGGTAGTACCTACTATGATTCTATAGAGGAGTTTTTCAACTTATTGAATGATTGTATTGTTACCGTGATGACCATTGTACCTAGTAATCCATTACACCGGATAAAATTGACATCGCTCAAATAGAAGAGGAAAGAGCAATCACGTAAGGTCCGCACAGTATTTACATCAGCAGGAATGGTTTCCAGCTCTCGAGTTCCATCACGGTTTTCTATCTAAAAAAGTTTTCATCAACTGATGCCTCACTTATTTCCACAATACTTGATTTCCCTTCCATCCTAATCCATTTATGAACTGTACTTTCGACTTTAAAGTTGTGTTTATTCTTGTTAAAAAAACGTCCAAAACAATTGATAAGTGCTGTGCACTCACAGACTATCCTCTTCACAATGAGCACTTCTGGGTGGCACAAAAGCTAGCAAAGCATACAATCTGTTTACATTGGAAGCTTAGAGACGTTTCACGTACTTTCAAGCGGCTTTCTCATGCACGGGATCACTACGCTATATATGCTCAGGGCCTTCCCCACATAAGCACTGTGCCCAGTACATGGCCGGACCTCGGGAAGGGCCGGACAAGGTGACAGAAGAACTACAATCACGCTTCACCACTATTGAGACCACCAAGATAAAGAAAAAAGAGCTAGAAAGTTAAAGAATACAGCATTTTATGAGTTCAGCAATGTCTTTGTATGAAACCAATGAAGAATTAAGCTTTGACGTTTCGTAAAAGAAGTTATCTTTATGTCCGTGATAAAGCCGTTTTTGGATGGCATGACTATTAACTTCAAAAAGACATGTAAAAGATCATAAAGGTATATTGACCGCGTGATAACGTTTAAAAAATAAATGCTTTGTCATGTCATCATCATCATCATCGCCAGCAATAAAGTGGAAGTCAACAGTCTCTTTCTCTTTTGCTGTAAATGAAGATTTATTACTAAAAAAAGTGTAACAAAAAACTATTATCTTTGCTAATTATTTTCCAAAAAACAAAGACTAAAATTGTTTATTTCACAACGCATACTTTTATCCATCTATGTCATGTGCTTAATAATACATATATTGTGGAGTGGAATACAAAAGCTCAGCATCCTTCATAAATCATATACACAGATCATTTACATTGATAAAAATGTTTTTAATATTATGTTGTTAAACGCTTGATAACAGTTCCTAACCTAACACCACAATGCAACAATATTTAGAAAGGGTGAGGTGGTGTATTGATCCATCAATGGTTCTTTTCTCATCCGAATACATATATGTCTTCATAACTTACAGGCTAAAATAAAATAATAAGTGAATTTCTCCGAACAACTTTAGTAAAACAATAACATTTCAACATTTAATAACAAATATGATGAATAGTAAATAAGTATTTATAAGTACAGTATTCTGTTTCAATAAAATGAAAGGAAAGATAATTGTTGTAAAAAAAACTTATCGTAAGTATATTAATTATTAATTAATTAATTAAAAAGTATATTAATTTCCATTCAAACACTTTTGAAATTTTTTTTACAGTTTGACACATGTTCGAAATTTAGATTTACATACAGGCATACATAAGTAGATGTAGATTTTAAAATAAATAATGCTAATCTACAATTAACTCTTCTTGTGCCTTGTGCCATAAATTATGATCCAGCATAATTTCAAGCAGGGTCATTGGGCCAACCTGATGTCCACAACGAGGACAATCGAACATACGGACTTCGTCTTCTTCATATTCACTCTCATCTGAAGTAGATTCATAATCCATCCGAGATGCAATCGCATCCTGCTTCGGGTGCAACTTTTGGTGTAAAACAAGTCTATCAGCGGTATGTTCAACGAACATTTCATCATCGCTGTCCTCGGACGATGATGATTCAATATTTCCATCAGGATATATTGTTATTTTGTCACGACTAACCACTTTTGAGGAAGATGAGTCCGAAATCGGAGGTGAATTAGGAGGTGAATTAGAGGTGAATTAGGAGGTGAATCAATTATATAATCATAACAAACCACTTCTGGATGTGAGCTTGTGGATAACCTGTGAATTAACAAATAAAAAGTTTTTAGTTTAATTATAACCAAATACTTGACCAAGACAAGAAGATATTAAAAGTAAAAATATACTCACTTTTGAATCACACGTCTACCGTTAGTTTTTGGCTGTTTATCATGCCATTCACTGTGCTCAGGTAATTCACTAATTAAAAACTTTGGACAAATTCCACATAAAATGCAAATCCACTTTCCCGATGGGTTTCCATTTTTATAAAACTCCTCACGAAAGTAACCATTATCCATCTTGTCGTTTTTTTAACTCTTTAACTGAGAAGAAACTCCACAAAATTTTACTCACAAAATTTTTACCCACACAACATTTTGTAGCCGCAAAATTTTACTCGTTTCCCAAAATATTTTGTGCCGCCTGGCTACAACAAACTCATTTGCGGCGTTTACCACGCCCAACACAAATTTTTGTGGCATTTACAGCAACGACCGCCAAATTTTACCCCTGTTAGTTCTTCTGGTTGCCTCTTTGGAGGTTGATGACGCAAGATATCTCCCGAAAAATGACGAAGTAGATGGGCAAGAAGACAAAAACTCCATCTCCCGTACACAGTTCGGGTCGGGAAAAGTAAGGGCCTAATGTGAAGACCAGCAACGATTTTAGATAATGCACCAAATTGGAAAACCCAGGCAGAACAGGCAATTTATCCCTAATTTTCTGGTTCTTTACCAATTTTTCAATCACAATACTCCAGTTTTTGCAGCTAATTCGATTCTGAATCAACTCAACATATATGTAGAACTGAATAACTGTATGCTTCGGAACTACGTCACCGTCATCGTCGCATAATAGTTTACTCTTGCTTGCGTTACATTTTTATGATAAAAGTGCTGCTGAACTTTCACAAAACAACATTGTCATATTTCTCTGCTGGAAGCTTTTCAAAATTGCATACAATTGAATATTTCATACATAATTCATGCATAATTTTAATATAAAATGCCATAAAAATAAATTATCAGTCATTTAAAAATAGTTACCAAAAGATACCCGTCGGATATATTGTATTTGGAAGCTTTTTTGGGGGTTAGCACAAACATTTGATGAAACTCACTTCTTAATGTTAAAAGCTAAAAAATCTCAAGTAACATGATTGCATTGGAAGCCGTTGAGAATGATTATATCACTTTATCGTCCTTGATAACACAAGATCAAGGTTCATGAAAGTTTTTAGGATTGTAGTTCTTGTGGCGCGGAGATTCTTCAGCGCTTTCGGAGTGTTAATGCTGCTGAATTTAAGTTCATCCTTTGTTTTAGATGAGTTCAGCTTTCCAGCTTCTAGAACCCCCCTCTTTAGGGGAGGTAGTCTATTTACATTTTAGCAGCAGTTGCCAGCTTTCTTGTCACCTCTACAAGTAATTTTACCTTGCTCCTTATAGCTGCTGTTGTCGAGTGACTCGTGTGAGATACGAGTGATTCGTGTGAGTGAGTGTCCCGAGTGACTAGAGTGAAGGCTTCACTTGCACCTCAAGTATCTGCTTCTTATTCTTATTCCGTCGTTTGTTAACTGATTTCCAATACTCTCGCGTCTTCTCAGCACCTCCCTCCTTGCAGATGTTTTGCTTGCTTCTATCTGCACTGCCCTGATAAGGGGCTCATTGTCTTTCAATTTGTTCTTCTGAGGTGGAACTGGCTTTTTGTGAGTTGAAACTCGAAACTTGATCAAGATAGTTGCCAAAAGAGACCAGCTTGGAAAGGTTGCAGCAGTTATTGATTTTTGATTTATAGTTTTTTGTCTGTTTGAAGCTTGGGAAACTTCCAAGTTATCCACCGCTTAACCTAAATTGGCTGATAAAGTAAAAATTTATTTTTATGGCATTTAATATTAAAACTATGCATTAACCACCACATTTTTCAGGAGGAGGAATGACTTTTTGTATGAAATATTGAATTGTATGCAATTTTGAAAAGCTTCCAGCAGAGAAATATGACAATGTTGTTTTGTGAAAGTTCAGCAGCACTTTTATCATAAAAATGTAACGCAAGCAAGAGTAAACTATTATGCGACGATGACGGTGACGTAGTTCCGAAGCATACAGTTATTCAGTTCTAACATATAT